>JAOTOM010002004.1:0-87405 GCA_034440615.1 Ashinkailepas kermadecensis | reverse complement strand
GTAGGGAAAACTCGCCGATCCCAACCGGTGGGGTGGGAGGCGAAAGATAGCTTAGCCCCTCATTAAAGCCACTTGGGGGCCAAGCCCTAGATCCACCAGTGGCTACAATGGGAGGCGGGGTATGCAAGTCGCGAACTGCAATGGAGCTGAAATAGGACGTTTGGGTTTACGATGGGGTCTGGACGGTGTTCTAAAAAGTCAGACAATTGAGTGGAAATTGACACCTAATACAACTTTTTATCATATCGCCTCCGATTTCTTGTCATGTCCTGGCATTGAGCTACTCGTGACGTATTCAAACGCAAAATTATCAAATTATATATGATAATAAACATTAGTAATATTCATTGAGAACGTTTCGGGAAACATCCCACGAAGTTCCATACTAGATACATATGAAATATAATCACAAATTTCATTCACGTCTCAAATGAGCTTCGGAACTGTTCCGGTGCCGAGACAGGTTATCCTCATGTCATTCCTCCTTCGCTTTCTAATATTTCGAACATCATATCGTTCATTAATTTGATGACCATCCCTTATCACCGACAAATTTTCCTGCATTCGACAGACCGCCGAAAAGGAAATTGAGAACATGGAGTGCACCCTCTTAATTTGTGTTGGCAGCCAGCCGAAGACCACTCCCTGAGCAAAAACAAACTCTTGCCTTAAAAATCGTTATCAACCTTCTGATCACGGATACATATGTAAAAATGAACGGCGCATTCGATGGTTGCATTCATTTGGACCGTCGACATCACATTGGTGCCGGTTTCCGAGCAGCGCTGTAAACTAGTTATGTTTATGAAGTCCTGATTTAGTCATGGCATTATAAATGTAAGTATAGCACAGAGGTGTTTGGTTCATCTGCTTATGAAAGCCATCGCAAATAAAACGTTAACGGAAAATGTCGGACCTGTTTCGTACAATTAAGCCTCGGAGAGTGATACGATCATATCTGGAAAACTTCCCTAGATAATTCCCTAGATCCCCAGTGTAGGACAATAAAGTGAGTTCCACCGAGTTCCGCGGATATATTTACACACAGCAATAACCCAATGCCTTCAAATCGTGGATCCAATGCCCAAAGTTAAGCATTTTTGCGCTAAATCCGTAAATTTCAGTTGTAGTTTGGATGTGCTGGAGCCGCGCGGCACATCAGTCAGCTGACAGCCCTCCGCGGCGGCCGTCCGCTGTCGCCACTGTGCATGAGATGGGTGTCAAATTAGCGGAGAGCGAGGCTCTGCTCAATATGAGACGGACGGGTCGGGTGACGGTGACAGCCTTGTCACCCGACCTGCGCATGTGGGTATCCAGGTCACTGACGCACACCGGTGAGCTTCGTCAATTTGAAGCCACGGGTAGAATAGAGAGCATTATCTGTACGGCGCTACACAAGTGTCCATCGTGTTGATCTGAGTAATATCGTGTTTGGTTCAGGCGAAAGAAACTCTTTGGGCATATTGAACAGCATGAGGGTATTATCAAGACGACAGTTGATATCTTAATTCGGTTTTTGGACTGTAAAAGAGGATCACAACTATCTGGTGATAAATTGAAATAGTGCAAATGATACCTGCATAACGTCATAAGACACGAGCTGATTTAATCAGGTTGGACGGCACATGGAACGATATGTCCCCAAGCACGAAGATTGGCTGAATGGCACGTTGATGGACATATAAGTGCCAACGAGTGGGCCGTTCACTTCAGCGGGGCGGGGGACGTCCTGTCCGTGAGTTCTTCGAACTGAAGTCAACAGACGCGAAGAGAAACGCGACCGTTAACTGACCAACTGTTTGGCGATCGCCACCGAACGATTTTGAGGGCCCAGCAGGATTTTTTTGGAGTCTGGCGCAATTTTTTCCGAACACCGGCGGGATTCTTGGGGCCCCATAACTTCTCAGGAGGGGGGCACCTCCCCCTATGCCCCCCTCGGTATGCCACTGATGACGTCCCACTCGTACTCAGCTGAGAGCCTTGTCGACTCGAACTGTAGTGAGGAGGACTAAGTCACACACGCACACACACACCACACACCAGACAATGTAAGTTTAATATAGTGTTGGCGATTTTGGTGGGATCAGTTGACAGGTAACGTGACTAATTAGATATGTAGGTCATGTGTGATTTGCATGTCCACATACACACCGCTGTGCACACATGCATGCTAATGTTGACATGAGTAGTGTTGCACGATGTATGCGAAATATAGATGCGGCCTTGCACCAATTGTCTGCTAAATTTAGGTACGATATTGATGTTAGGATAATTCATTTCTACTATAGTACTGTTACTACTATACACTGTATTAGCCGAGCCTTGATAAGTACAGCAATATCCTATTCATAGCCGCGATCAGCAGCTGCTGGAATCGACATCCGTCCGTGTATCAATTCACAAACAACCCTAATGCGATGAATTATCCCCCCCAATTCTCACGGGCTACCAGTACTTGGTACGCCAAAATAGACAACATAATCGAACTCAGCGCACAGAAGAATCTCAGAAAACACTATATTGTCACATCTGGCAGGCGCTTAAATGCAAATGTACGTAAGCGCAAATGTATGTAGGCCGAAGATGCGTATATGAAAATAGGTAAGTGCAAATGTACGTGCATATGCGGAAATGTGCATACACAGATGCAAAGGAACGTACGGATGTTCGCATGAACAAGCATACTTCTGAGTAGCTGCACGTAAGCAACCGTACGTTAGATCACAGGCGTGCTCAGAATATTGTTACGATGTGGTTGTATTAAGAAGACCAGAGGTGTCTGTGCATTTGCTACATCTACTAAATTGGGGCTCGTTTTGGCCTGAATCTATGGGGGTTGATTTTCCCGCTCCCTGAGATCTCGAAATCTATTGGACACATATCGAAACTGGACAGCTCAAGTTTGTCTAATATACACTTTGAGAATATCGAAATGTCAAAACATTCCCAATGGAGAGGTCAGGAGGTAAAACGATTGTTGGAATGAACAAGGCTATTTGGGATTGCGTTTAAATCTTACATCGATAAAATTGTCATAGCTCGGAACAAATAATTTGTAATGATGTAAAGCACTAGATGCCCATACATGCACATGCAAAACATCCCATGGCGCAGCCAGAAGCCTGAGGAGTGGTGACCATGACACTGCCGGAGGGCCCGCTAGGGGCCCGTTCCTACTCCTCTACGCTATTGTCTTAGAGGAGACAGAAAGTTCAACAGCACTTTTTATGGGTGTCGTTGGGCGCCTAAGATCGCCTACAAGCCCTTGCGAATAATGACAGGCCCTTTGAAATGTCTACGATATTCATAAAGGGTGGTAGAGGGAGGTAGATTGGGACGCTGGAATCCCCCCCACCCTCACACACACTTATAATTAGTTTCAACTAGTGGTGGTAACATGAATAGGGAACAATTATTGAATCAGCAACACATCCCTGATATCGAAATCATTTCTTTTTATAAGCAACTGTATTCGTGTAGCCATACTTCTGCAACAGTGCTTTGGCCAGTTGGCCAACAGTTGGCCTTCTCATACTCGCACAAAAAAAACAATGAAACAAAACACAAATACACCCAAATGCAAACATAGACGAGATCATTGCTTTCCAACGAAGTCTCTTGTCGAAACCCAGCGTATTTCGATCTAATCGCTTCAGTCAACATGGAAGATGGCTCATAACATGACCACGAAACAGATATCGAGAGCCATGCGGGGAGCAACAGCATCGTGGTGGCAGCTGACAGCTTCAGTGTGTACTGACATTCGGTTGTGAACACAAAGCACACATCCGGCGTTACTCGCGTCAACGTATACACAGTACCCCTGTCAATTACCTGCGCGGGAAATCGTACGTGGCCTTGTATTATCGGGTAGCGGTATGCCAATCAGTTATGGCACCAACCACACCGGCCGGGTTCAGTGTGACCCGGCGACGGAGCCGAAGTCTAGCGACTGCAACAGAAGCCCACAACGTGTGGTCGACCACGAGTCCCGGCATCAGTCATCCCGGCAACAAAGTCATGGCATCAGCCTACTGCGAGGCTCCGTGCCATCTGGCGCGCGCCGTTCCGTGGCGGCGGCACCCAGCTGTCGGCGTGGTCACCCAATACACTGACACACACATGACGGCGCACACGTGGCCGGCTGGACCGGCCCGCACGCAGTCGGCGACGGCGGCCGAGGCAGGCCCCCCACAGTGGCAGTGTTTCGATGAGCATCTCTCGCCCGCGATGCTCGCGCCTTCACCAAGGTTTAATAAATGTCGCTTTGGAAGGCCAGCAGGCTAGGGATGTTAGGTTAAGGACGACTATAGTAACCAAATGCCCATATTAACAAAATAGAGCCACACATCGTTGTGATATATGTATGGCATGACCATTCTTCCGAGACAGAGTATATATATAAAGAGCCATCTTACGCACAGGATTTGTAGTGTATATGTTTTATGTATCAGGCCGTATACCAATATTGACGAAGTATTTTAATCATCACCCAATCTCTGGTATCGGTCATATTTATATACGAACATGAGAAGCAGGGTATGGAGTGTAGGGCAAAAGGGCAGCGTAGGTCAATTTAATGGACAGGGTAGGATTAAATGAGGTCTGCTTGGGTTAGGTCGGGCCAGGTCATATTAGGTTAGGTTTTGTTTAGGTTTGGCTAAGGTTCGGCTAGGTTTGCTTAGGTTAGGTTAGGTTGGGTTAGGTTGGGCTAAGCTATGCTAGGCTAGGCCAGGTTAGGATGCGTACCCAATGGAGAACGTAGTGGCTTGGATCGATTTTGAACACACCAACATGGCAGTGGGGTTAGTGTGCATCTAGTAAATATATACAGCGGACACCAAAAAACTTGCACCGGGCCCGAAAGTTTGCGCCAGGGAACGCTAAAATCGCGCTGGTGTCAGATAAGTATAACGCGCCCTGTGAACTAACGCCAAACCCCCCAAATGTCGCACATGGGACCAAAAATTCCTGTCGGTAGTCGCATAAATTCTGGTCGAGGCATCAATAATTCCCTCGGGAATCTAAAAAATTGGCGTCAATGTCCCCAAATAAGCACAGCGTGGCCCCAAAATCGCATCGGAAACCGACAAGAATCAAGCCAGAACCATCCAAAATAAACAGAGATTCCGAAAAAGATGTCCGAGCCAGGAAAATCGCTCCTTGGTCAAAACATGCCACCAGATGCCTTAACAAATCGCATACGGCACCGAAAAACATACCGGAGCTCGACAAATCGCGGCGGGACACGAAAAATGTCACCGAGGGCCCGAAAAATGAAGCCGTGGCTCAGACTTTACATAATTCAGAATAAGTCACCAAAAACTGTGTCGAGCCCAGAAAACTGACGTCGGATTCTCCCGGAACCACGCGACTGGGCCCGAAAAGTCGAGACGGGATCCCGAGAAATTATACCGGGTCCCTAATATCGTGCTGGGGTCCCACAAATATGACCGAGGAACGCCAAATAAACACCGCGGGACCCTAAGAGCACAACTGGAAGACGAAAATGCACCGGGCTCTTCAGAGCGTACCGAGTCTGGAAAAAGCGACATTGCCTTAAAACACTCTTTGCTGCTCTAAATATACAAACGGGAGCTAAAAGAATCAAGACACAACGGGGCCCTCAAAGCACAGCGAGGTTTAATACAGCATGGAGGCCTCAAAAACTTCAAGTGCGAGAACGGTTCTCAGAATCTCAGAATCCACCGAGAGGATTACGCGCACGTGATGCGACCTGACAAGGTCACATGAGGATATGAAGTGTGATGATATGCTATGGCCCTCAAAAATCGACATGATCCTAGAAATGGAACAAAAAGACCTGGCACTAAATGAACACTTCGGAGTCTGCGAGAACGCGCCGATACCTCAAAAATAGCATCGGTGCACAGAAAGCAACAAAGCTTTTTAAAAAGAGTCGAGGTCACAAACATGTGCCGGGCCCCTAGCAAAATTTTCCGGAGCCTTAACACGAGCACTGGAGGGGGGGCGAAATCCGCTCACCCCTCCGGTTTTTCGTACATAACTGCAGATTTTACCGGTCGATATACGCGATGTTCTGCGTACCTGCTTAGAAATGACCGGCGCGTCGTTTAAAGCAAGAAAAATGGAAATCAACCGAAACATTTTCAAGTTAGGGGCCGTTAAAGTTTTTTTTAAACAATTCCTAGCGCCAGACCACAAAAATCGGCGCTAATGCGCTTCCCGTATATTCGCAAAAGGGAAGTGTTCTTGGCAACACTAGCGACTTGTTTGATGTATATTGATATCCTATATAGTTTCAAGGTCATGTTAGGTCACAGAGGTCAAGTCAGGTCAAGTTCATGACAGGTTAATGGAACCAAACTTGATCAACTGGAATGTTGTCATAAATGCACTACTGTTTGTCATTTGTACTGATTGTGATTGCGTTTCCATACTTTATTCATGTACTTCACTCCTTTCTTCACGAAGCCGATTGCACCGAACTGCTCGACGGAGCAGTCGGGCGGGCGGCCCGGTTCCGGTAACTGGAACAGGTAACTGACCTGATAAAGTGTTGCTATGTAGGTGACCTGAGGTCACATGTTGTGTCTAGCATCTGCATTGCATCATTAGTAATGTCCAAAACATCATTGATGCCCATTTTGGAGCATTTAAACACAATCACAGCGATCCATAACAATGACAAGCCAAGCCACGCAAAACAAGGAACTTTTTACAAATGTGAACACATTTGACCTTGAAGATATTGACCTAAGGTCATAAAATTTGCACACAATAGAGTTCACTATCGGATCCATCCAGCCTGCGAATTTCGTTTCAGCAGCTTTAATAGGAGCCGAGATTTTAGGGGGGAGCGGAATCCGCCCCCCCCCCCCTCCATTGCGCGCAATTTTCAGAGGCCCTCCCGGGCGCGTGTTAAAACACACCCGAAGATAAAAAAAATCGGAAAGGTTAAAAAGAACACCTAACTAGAGTCTCAGTTCGGTAGCCAATCTGGAAGCGTTGATATAATCAGGGATGAGGTGCGTGAAAGCTAAGCGGTTATCCGGATGTCTTAGCCACCAAAAAACGTGGGAAGAAGAGAGCTAGTCATCGAATTGAATTCAGGATGGGCCCTTGCGGCTCTTAAGTCTGAACACGTTATGACTTTATGAGGTGCCGTGTGTTCTCTCTGTCATCCATTTTGCACTGATTTGTTGGTCCCCCAAAATAAGGCTTCTATTCCGTTTCAGGCGGGTGCCACATGATGCAGTTGCAGCATTTCGTTTCAAGTGGCGGATATTCTAAAGTGCACGATGTGTACTACATAAATGTTTCAGGTGACTGATCACCGATGTGTTGGAGTTAGGCCCTGAAGACGAACATAATATCATGTACTATTATTTATTGTGTTTTTTCCCCATTCTGTCTGCTTGCCAATCTTGGTCTCCCACACACCGGATCAAAGCATCTTCAACCAGCGATTACCCGTTTTTCCTCTTCTCATCCTCTCCAGCAACAATCATGATAATTATTTTGCCATGGACCAGCAAGCAAGCTTCGTTCTTGCTAGCAGCCAGTGCAAAATCGTAAGGTGAACGCTGCCTGGGAAGCATCTGTGGGCGAATAATAGGTACTAAGTATGGCTATATCTGGCAATCTAAACAAAATCAGACCCTTCTCACCTTCACATTCTAGTAACTTGCCATGAAAATATGAAGGTGCGAAGAATGTCTAAGCGGAAGAACTCAACTCAATGAAGAACAATCTGAATTGTGCTAAAGTATCGATCGGTGAACTCACAATGACCCCCGCTTCTTTCCGCCATTTCGAAATTTTCGTTTACGGGATAATTTGCACAGGCGTTCTATTCTTTCTCCTCATCAACATCGGTGAACAACGGGTGACATCTTAAAGACGTTTAGTACTATATCATAGAAACTAGGGCACACAATTTAGCCATTAGTGAGGCTGTAATGAGCTTGCACCCACCCCTACACACACGCACATAGCAGAAGTTGAAGAAATTTTGTTTCAACAGTAATACTAATGCTTTCACTCGCACCAGGGAGATAAACCTATTATTACAAAAGAATCCATCAGTCGTGAAAAGAGTTCCAAGTCCAGCGAGAAGTGTGAATTTGAAAGTACTTTTGCTGTGATGATAGTTATTTTTCAGTATCGCATGTTGTTGTTAGCCATAGGCGCGCCCAGGGGCCTACCCCATCCCTTTAGCGGTCCCCATCTTAGCGGTAAAAGTTGTGTTCACTGTTAAAATTATCGGGTTATCTATCCAAAAGTGCTCAACCATGGTACTTTGCGAAATTCCTGGGTGCGTCACTGCTGTTGATCCTGACCCACCCACTTTTTGAGACGTTCCTACGCCTATGGTGACGTTGACATGAAAAGGCATCATATTGCGGCCGGATAGCATGTAAAGGTTATGCGATCATCCGCCACTGCGTGTCGCATTATTTTCCTACACGTCGATACATTGCGGGCGAAAAACGTGCAAATGATATGCGATCATCTGCCACTGCGCCACGCAATACTTTCCCACGCGTCGATGCGCGGGCTTCCGAGCTCTATTCCATAGTATCATCCTGCCATCTGGCGACAAATATTGTTACCTATGGTTCAGCATTCAATCTCATGATTGTAATACCTAGACCGTGCTGCTACCCATCGATAGCTATTTGAAGTGATGCTTCTAGAAAATAATGGAGTTCTTGAATCTGTGGGGGTTGTGAGCTGTGGAGGTTATGAGCGCTTCGCAGTTGTGGAGGTTACGAGCTGTGGAGGTTACGAGCGCTTGGAGTTGTGGAGGTTATGAGCTGTGGAGGTTATGAACGCTGCGGACTTGTGGAGATTGTGAGCTGTGGAGGTTATGAGCGCTTCGTAGTTGTGGAGGTTGTGAGCTGTGGAGGTTATGACCTGTGGAGGTTACGAGCGCTTCGGGTATATTGAATTTGTGGAGGTTATGAACTGTGGAGGTTAAGAGCTGTGGAGGTTATGATACATCTCCATGGTATAGCGGTGTTCCGAAGGATGTCTGGCGCCAGGCTTGGGTTGAGGCCAACCACGGCCCAGGGGGAAACACCCTCCCACCCCCTCCGTTGATCTCACGAGCCAGGGCCGTCTGATTATAGGGTTGGCTGGGAGGGCACTTTGGCGTTCCATAAGCACCCGGTAACTGAATAGGGCACACTGAAAGCAATGTGAGAAGCTTATATATTACCTGAGAATAGCAGACGTTCTCATTTTCCCTATTCAAATCAGACCACACAAAACGAGCACTTTGTTCGCGATATGCGAGAACACAATTATCAGATGAGAATACCAATGAGTTGAGACTTACAAATGTACTCATGTGAATCCTTTTTCAAGACTCAGGAAGGATTTTTTTTTAATCTCCAATGAAGCCAGTCAGTCTGAGAACAGCAATTGGCCTCAATTTAAACAGCTATGCTCAGTTGAGACCAGTCACAGGTGTCACTATACCTCTTTAGTGTCGCAAATATGCTCGTGCAAAACCCTATCCTGCAGGATAGAGTAGCAAGAGGTTCGGGAGAGGGCATTGGGCAAGGCAGGGCCCTGGACCACCCATCAATATCGCTTCCGGTCGCAGGTTTCAACTTGAAACGCCAGGCATGACGCCGATGGAGTAAGATTAGGTAGGTTGGCCATTGATACCTCAGTCCAGTTATAAGGCCGCACAGAAGCCGACGGAAATTTTCACCGCCCAATTTTGTCAAGTCTTAGGGGCATTAAATACAATAGACACTAATTATGCAGTCAAATCAAACTAATGTGTCAAATATCCTTTCAATCAAATATCCTTACCCGTTAAAGCGTGATGACTGGTTAAACTTTCTTGGAGGTTACCTCACTTGACCTTGTCTAACCCGGTGACCGTAGATGACTTGACCTCACAATTGTTCAACAACGTATCACATCACGTGCATAAAGACATGCCAAATTTCGAGAGACATTTGCCACAAACTGGGATGTTGCCAAAAAATATTTGCTAAGAACTGTACAATTGAAAGTCGCGCCGGAAGGGGGAGCCGGTAGCTCAGTGGTTAAGCTGAGCGTCTGGCACGTCAGGGGGATGGGGTTCGATTCCCTGCAATGCCCACCCTTCCTGCCAGGGCTCACCAGGCAGGCAGGCAACGCCATATGGCCTCAGCTGCTGAGTGTGTCGTAAAGCCATAAGTCGCCGGAAGCGGTAGCAAGCCGAGAAGCACGCAGGTATTCTTCGGCGTTTGTCTCTAGAGCACAGGTAATGTGTTCCAGGGGACGTATAATGTGCTCTGAAGACATTGCGGCGCTCTGAAGAGATAATACCATGAATTTCTGAAACGAGCATACATTGTGCTGCAGCTTAGCCAAAACAAATTACTACTCTTTAGTTCCCTTTCAGGCATGGTACTTCCATTCAAGCTTCATAGTGCAGTAAGCCAACGTTGCCTTTCAGAAGGTTGAATGGTGAGGGATGGGAACTTTGCATATGTTAAGCGGTTCACTAGCCACATCAATCATTTATGTGGCCTCCTCAATCATCGATTTCGCCCTCCCCCCTCTCCAATCAGGTTGAAGGTTAACATTTGGGTTTATGAGTGTACATTAGATACAAATGGTTTTCGGGGCAGATTTTGCCAACAAAAAAAGTAATTTTCCTCCCCCAACTAACTTCATAAAGTGACACCCATGGTGAGGGTGGATGCAGGCAAGGCAGATGACGTGATGTGAATGGTCGGGCTGGGCAGCTGAACTGTTTTGGTCTCGATATTTTGCGTGCTCTATATTTTGCGCATTGAATAGTTTACGATACGATAATTAACGTGTTCGACATCTTGCGCATTCGACATTTTGTGATTCGATACTTCACGTCCGCAATATTTTGAGAAGTCGATCTGTTACATTTTCAATATTTTGTTTACTATATCCATTCGGATGTTTTGATCTTAGATAATATTCATGATGCCGTCCCCGATAACAAATAGAAGGAAATTGTGCCGCATTGGGCCGCATAAAAGACAACAATATACTGCCGTGCAGGGCAGGCGTTTTTATTGGAATACTGCGGGTCAAATCCCCCCTCATTCCTTCCAAATTACCCCTGGCCCCGTATGATTTTGCTCCGCAGGGGAGATCGAAGAAAGATCACACTTTTCACAAGCCAGGGTGCCCCACTGGTAAGTCAAGGTGACCCCGACGAAGAGCAAAATGCAAATATAGGCCTCCTCCCTCACGCAGCCTAAGACGCACCCATTGCATGTCAGTCTGCCCATCGGACAAGTCATGTTGCCCCAAATTGAGATGTCATTGTGCCGTTCCGAAGTCATACTTTTATTTTCTTTATATCTTTTAAGATAATTTTTTTTTCAGAGTTCTTGCTGGGGTGGCTTTATGAACCAGGGGTCTATTGCTAAGCAGAACTTGTTGCCTGAACCCTGGCCGCACCACCCGATCCATGAATTCCAGTTCAACGCAGAATTTCGACCGAAAGTTTAACTTGCTGTCAATGTACCGACATGGCCGTCCAGTACGCTCGTCCTCGGCCTTATCGGACCAATTGCTAACTGACGCTTTCAGCCGGGGTTTAAATGCGAGCGCGTGAAGCGACTCGAACCCTGTGTTGCCAGGACAGCGGAGACCAGTGCGGGCCAGCGCTCCAACCAACTGTGCTACCGGGGGCTCAGATTAGCTACCAGCCCTTGAATTCCACTTCGACAGCTCACTGTGCCCGTCTTGCAGCTCAGGTTGCCCGGTGGACGGCTAGGACGGGCTTGGAAATATCAGAGGTGTACTTCATAGCTCAGAGTGCCTTTCAGCAAAGTGAATATCCATGCCAAAGTGCCCCTGGCTGCTACAGTGCCCTTTGGAGGTCGAAGTGCCCACAGATGATTTAGATACGACCTTAGCAAGCTATGTTCCTTCAATGCAGCTCAAGGTCCCTCGAAGCCATCGAATGTTTTTTATAGCCACGTGCCCCTCTATAAGTTGCCCACTGAACGGGTTTGGGAACATCAGAAATGGAATTCCCCTCCATTGCTTAAAGTGCCCACTGGTGACTTTATAGTCCTGTCTAAACAAATGCTCACAGATAAACATAGATGCGCCCATTGCAGGTTTAGTTGCCCTCAGTCTCGCCAAAATGCTCATCCGAAGCCTTTGCATGGCGCGTTGCCGGCTTGATGTGCTCTTTTGGCAGCTCAGATTACCCATTGTTCGGCCAGGGAGAAGCTTTGTGGATGCCGCTCACAGCTCAAGGTATCCCCAGGCTCAAAGCAAATGAAATGCCACGGCTACTAGTCAAAATACCCCTTGCTGGCTTTACGGTGCATCTCTCGTAAGTCGAAGTGCCCTCAGCTAAACCCAGATCCGCCCTTAGATTATTAGATTAAGTTGCCTTTCCCCCAGGCCAAAGTGCCTTTCCAAAGCCTTCGAATTAGCTCGAGAGAATCGAAATCAGCTCAGGTTACCTATTGGGTGGCCAAGGCGTGCATTACGGATATCGCGAATGTCCTTCACAGTTCAAGGTGCCAGGAAGCAAAGTGGAATATCACTGCTTCTCCTCGAAATGCACCCCGCTGTTTTTACACAGCCTCTCTCGTATGTTGAGTGCCTTCAGATACACTTAGATGTCCCCTCAACAGGCTAAGTTGACCTCAATACGGCTCAGTGCTCTTCCTGTCGTCGAGTTTCCTGAAATGAAGGCCCTTCACTGGTTATCTGCCAGTGCAGAGATTTTGTCAAAAAGCTACCTCGGCCACCGGGCATTGGTATTTAACTCTAGCTAGAGTGCTGTGATATGAAACTCTGTTCGTAGTTCAGATCTATAGGTCTGACCGTAGGTTCTCAGGAGGATAGGTCATAGAGAGCAAAGCAGAGCTAGTGATTTTCCGGCATCGGGGTGGCGTCGGAAACTTGCACTGAGGTCCCAAAATTCGCATCTAGGCCCCAAAATCTGAGTCGGGGCAGAACAATGTACGTCTTCTCCGCAGAAAATCGCATCGGAGACTAGAAATAAATGCAGCGGGGTACCGAAAACTCGAGCCTCTCAACGCGCGAGAGAAAGAGAGAGAGAGAGGAGAGAGAGAGAGAGAGAGAGAGAGAGAGAGAGAGAGAGAGAGAGAGAGAGAGAGAGAGAGAGAGAGAGAGAGAGAGAGAGAGAGAGAAGAGAGAGAAAAAAAAAAAAAAAAAAAAAAAAAAAAAAAAAAAAAAAAAATATATATATATATATATATATATATATATATATATATATATATATATATATATATATATATATATATATATATATATATATATATATATATATATATATATATATATATATATATATATATATATATATATATATATATATATATATATATATATATATATATATATATATATATATAATAATAAAAATATATATATATATATATAAAAAAAAAAAAAAAAAAAAAGAGAGAGAGAGAGAGAGAGAGAGAGAGAGAGAGAGGTGGCAGTATCTAGCATCATTCCACCCCAGATATGCAGCCAACATGAACACTGGCACCACAGCTGTGCAGGCAATCTCTCAGCAGCTGACACTGCAAAGCAATGCAATCACAGCAGCGGCAGATAACTGATGCACGGGAGAAATGCACCAGAAAATAGGCAGCTGTGGGACGTATGTAATATTATACAGCTGTGGGACGTAGGGCATATTCGTTGGACACAATCTTCACGGAAGGTCGACACAAAAGTAGAAAGGTGTCAAGACAGGACTCTTCATTCTGATTCAAGAGCATTTGCATCAAACATTGGAAGCTCCGTCGGAAGTGGATGCTTGCCATGACTGTCTTTTGTTATATGTTAGTCGAGTTGAAGAATCCCCTGGGGCGAAACATATTCCGTTGGCTTTACTTGGTATTACTTCGAACTATTTGAGGATGAGGTTCAGTGGAACTTCGAAACTGGTAAAAATACAAAAGTTGGCGAGATTAGTCGAAATTAGCAACACACATTCCCGAGTTTCCGACATTTGAACGGAAGTGACGTGAACGGAAATCACAGAGAACAAGCTTCGATAATTTGGTTGGCCTCCAAACGCTAATGTTGCAATTTGGCATAGCGACGTTTTCCAGTATGTGATCAGTCATCTATTTGCCTACCAGATGCCTGACCTTGGACAGTGGCGCACGCAGAGGGTGACGAAGGACGCCATGTCTGCTCTTAAGTATTTCACCTCTCAATATAAATACGAACACCTATGAGTTGCCATGAGTTGCTATGCAAATTACGTGTCTTTACCGCGAGCAACCTTTGTAGTGTTAGACTCCTAAAAGCACATATTTAATTTCAAGTTTTTTCCAAGATCCTAATATTCGTTGCGCACATTGGGTCTACCGAAACAACTACTTCGTTGCTATTTTAAATCTCGAACCCTCCAAAATTCTATCGGTGCACCGCTAGAATTTACTGTATGCAAATACGGAATTTACTTAATTTAGATTTTACGGTACATATTTACAAGTCATGTAGTACGGAAAGCTTTCATAAATCACAATCTCGAGAAGCAAAAGTAACTGTGCTGTGATGCCTAGGTTTTGGCTTTGCACGCCCGCTCCGTACCAGCTATAGTATTGCGCCGGAGCTTGTGAACTGTGTCACTCCCGCTCCGTGCCAGCTACAGCATAGAGCCGGAGCTTGTGAACTGTGTCACTTCTGCTCCGTGCCAGCTACCGTAAAGAGCCGGAGCTTGTGAACTGTGTCACTCCCGCTCCGTGCCAGCTACCGTATAGAGCCGGAGCTTGTGAACTGTGTCACTTCTGCTCCGTGCCAGCTACCGTAAAGAGCCGGAGATTGTGAACTGTGTCACTCCGCCCGGTGCCAGTTACAGTATAGAGCCGGAGATTGTGAACTGTGTCACTCCCGCTCCGTGCCAGTTGCAGTATAGAGCCGGAGATTGTGAACTGTGTCACTCCCGCCCCGTGCCAGCTACCGTATAGAGCCGGAGATTGTGAACTGTGTCACTCCCGCCCCGTGCCAGTTACAGTATAGAGCCGGAGATTGTGAACTGTGTCACTCCCGCCCGGTGCCAGTTACAGTATAGAGCCGGAGCATGTGAACTGTGTCACTCCGCTCCGTGCCAGCTACCGTATAGAGCCGGAGATTGTGAACTGTGTCACTCCGCCCGGTGCCAGTTACAGTATAGAGCCGGAGCTTGTGAACTGTGTCACTCCCGCTCCGTGCCAGCTACCGTATAGAGCCGGAGCTTGTGAACTGTGTCACTCCCGCTCCGTGCCAGTTACATTATTGAGCCGGAGCTTGTGAACTGTGTCACTGCCGCTCCGTGCCAGCTACCGCACTTAAAAAAATAAATTATAAAAATCTGGAAGGTTAGGAAATATTGCTAGGAAACTCACTTCTCCTCTTAGTAAATATATATATATATATATATATATATATATATATATATATATATATATATTTTGTATATATAGGTATTTATATATATATATATATATATATATATATATATATATATATATATATATATATATATATATATATATATGCATAAATATATACATACAAAGATATATATATATATATATATATATATATATATATATATATATATATATATATATATATATATATATATATCCAAGCGTCTACTGGATAACTTCCCCATCTACTCCGCTGAAGCAATGGCCATTCTGGCCGCTATCACTATTCTCATGAGGCGTAAACCTAGAAACGTAGTAATTTGCTCAGACTCCAAATATGTCCTCCAGTCAATTAGCAACACCAACGACTGTCCACATCACTTCATTGATAGAATCCAGCAACTCGTGGCCTATAACGTAAACATTAACTTTTCCTTCCTCTGGATTCCGGGCCACGCCAGCATCCCAGGTAACGAAGAAGCAGACGGGCTCGCAAAGCAAGCCTTAGCATTGAACACTTACCCTAGCGTAGAATATTCGGTAGACGATTGCAAAGCACTCCTACAACGCCACATTCGCCAACATCAACAGAACACATGGACACAACACAACTCACCACAACACAAATACAACCACACCCACGCAATCAAACCAACAATAGGAGCATGGAACACATCAAATCAATCTTACCGACAAAAAGAGGTCATCCTCACTATACTTAGAACTAGTTGCACAAAACTAACACAGCCTCAATTAGAGGGTGACCAATATACAACACCGCACTGCGGCACCTGCAACACCACGTTAAGCATAGGCCACATCTTGCTAGACTGTAGTAGCTTCAGCTCTCAAAGGCAAACCACTTAAGGCATTCTGCCAAAGAGAGGGCATCACCCTATTGCTTCCATCGCTTCTCGGTGACAAGCACCCAGAACTCCTTCAATTGCTATTTGAATATCTGTATGCCACAAAACTAGCAGGAGCACTGTAGGCACCACACCACCAACACTCACCTGTACTCGCAATGCATGACCGCGAAACACTCGTAGGAAACGCGTAAATAGCTATCCCCGCATGACGTCGGACGTACATGAGCCGATTTTATTCTCAATTAGAAATAAATGGCCACCTAGCGGTGCCGTCGGAAGTAGATGAGCCGACTTGCTTTAGGAAAACATAAACAAAAATAAAAACAAATATTAGCATAACGTAAAACGACTACCCAGAAAAGCCACCGGACGTAGATGAGCCGATTTTCCTTGCAACTCATACGTAAACGGCTACCCAGAGGTACAGCGGACGTAGAAGAGCCGAATTGCAAAGCACCGTACTAACCCAACTGACAACCCTGTATGGCATGCTTAGACTAACCCGCTACTAACAACTAACACGCGGTGGCCGGCGTGATATGCCGTGTAGACAATTACCTCCTTGTTCGCACGGTAAAGATCCCTCGGTGTTCTTCGATAAGAGTAGGCTAAAGCCGGCACCCTGGCAAAATCAACTTCTCGCCACTCTCAAAACACCCCCACCCCCACCCAAATTACGAATTATTTTGTGGAGGAGTAAAGTTAAACTAAACCATTTAGACATCAGGGAGATGTCCCCAACCCAGACCATCGCATTCAGCACCTAAAATATCGTGCAAACTATAACGTAAAATTCCTTAACGTAAATGTCCTCTCGCCTGCACCTTGATAGCAAACGCTCGCTTTATAGACATACATGTAACGTATAACGTACTCGCTTTAAAGGCGGCGCAAATGACCTTTATGGTCCGGCACGCCCTAAAAAAATAACTCTCCCCCAGATATACATATATATATATATATATATCTGGATCCATATCTATATGTATATCTGGATCCATATATATATATATATCTGGATCTATATATATATCCATATATATAGGATATATATATAGGGTAAAAAAAAAATGCGTACGCCTAAAGGGTGAGCGTAGGTATGCTACACTGGACGAGTATTCCAAGAATTAAAATAAACTTTTTTTATGACTTATTAGTTAGCTGACTTCAGGTGAAAACCATCTTGATTTTGGCATCTTTAACACGCGCCCTGGAGGGCCTCTGAAAATTACGCGCATTGGAGGGGGGCGGATTCCGCCCCCCCCCCCTAAGATCTCAGCTCCTATTAAAGCTGGAGGGACGAAATTCGCAGGGTGGATGGGTACGATAGTGAACTCATGACCTTATGTCAATATCTTCAAGGTCAAATGAGGTCACATTTGTCAACATTTTCTTGTTTTGCGTGGCTTGGCATGTCATTGTTATGGATCGCTGTGATTGTGTTTAAATGCTCCAAAATGGGCATCAATGATGTTTTGGACATTACTAATGATGCAATGCAGATGCTAGACACGCCATTTGACCTCAGGTCACCTATATAGCAGCACTTTATCAGGTCAGTTACCTGTTCCAGTTACCGGAACCGGGCCGCCCGCCCGACTGCTCCGTCGGGCAGCTCGGCGCAATCGGCTTCGCGAAGAAAGGAGTGAAGTACATGAATATAGTATGGAAACGCTTAGGTACACAATGACAAACAGTAGTGCATTTATGACAACATTTCAGTTGACCAAGTTTGGTTCCATTAACTTGTCATGAACTTGACCTGACTTGACCTCGGTGACCTAACATGACCTTGAAACTATATAGCATACCAATATACATCAAACAAGTCGCTAGTGTTGCCAAGGACACTTCGCTCTTGCGGATATACGGGAAGCGCATCAGCGCCGATTTTTGTGGTCTGGCGCTACTAATTTTTTTAATTTTAACTGCCCCTAACTCGAAACATTTTCAGCCGATTTCCATTTTTCTTGCTTTAAACGCGCCGGTAATTTCGAAGCAGGTACGCCAAAAATGGCGTATATTGACCAGTCAAATCTGGAGTTTTATACGAAAAACCGGAGTGGTGGGCGGATTTCGCCCCCCCCCTGCCCTCCAGTGCGCGTGTTAATATTTCTCACATTTTTGTGCCGGAATAAATCTGCTTTGGGCCTGGGGAGTAAACCTTTTGAATGAGTTCCATATTAGAAAATGATTTAATCCCTGAACAGTTCTCCCCAGGGAACAAGCTCCCCGAAGAAAGCGTCTTAGACCGTCATGATCACCGCGGCCGTCAAAGGTAGGCTTAGATGAAATTCCAATTTGCTACACTTGAGGCCAAATAAAAAAAAATACTACAGTCACTTCGTCCGAATGGTTCCCCAACTGAAAAACTACTAACCAAGTTTGCGGCTGTGCACAGCAAGAAATATAAGCATCGCTCGCTTCTGGTCGGCTCACACAACATTTTTATCTAGAAAAGTGTCCTCAAGGCATTCTTTGAACTTCTGGTCCCGTCGACGGATGTTGAACCCCATCGATATATTCAGCGAACTGTAAAAATTATGCGATTATATTGTTTTTATTGCATACCTTATTAATTTATCCGATCATTAAACCGTCAATTACGTCTGACTGATCAGGGAGACCATGCAGCACCCCAGGTGTCACCGTTCTAGCTTCACGTACCAATATGCTGTGTCATGCTGATTCAACTAGGTTACTTCCTTTAGTAGCAAATAAACAGCGTTCACCCTACGTCGTCGGGCAGTGGTGATGACCCTAATCGAGACCATCAAGGAGTGCAGAGCGTATCTGCTACGCCGATCAGCTTTTACACTTGTTATTCTACTACCGATACATGGCATACATCCTGCGAAATGGGGGCAATGACCCGATTGCACTTGCGCTCGAACACTCAAATTAGCATTTAATGAGCGGCCGCCGCGCACGATCCCAGTCCTGACCCGATCGCGGCTTCGGCGAACGTGGAGAGCAAGCGCGACCTTTCCCGCCACGCGGGGCAATGCTCCGCTGGCGGCCGCGATACTCACTGAAGACAGAGTCTGCCAACACAGCGCTGGGAGTCGGGACGTACCTGCTGTCTGGGCGGGGAATTACCGGCGGGAATTACCTGCAATATCATAGGGGTGGAAACCTGACCCTGCCCCTCCGATCTGCCAGCGCTTGACACGCGGTCGAGTCATGTTTCAGTTGCAGGCAAGGGTGACACTTTGTATGCGCTAAGAGGGAGGTGGGGAAACTGCCCCCCCCCCCTCAATAATTTACTTAGCTCCCAAATCAGATCGAAGCATACGGATTGAGCATATAGAGGCGTCCTTCCAGAACGCTCGAGTTCATCCCCCCCCCCCCAACACTCAGCGAGTTTATTTTTCAGTCGATGGCGCCCCTCTTCGAATAAAGATGTTATCAAACCATCAAGTGCCTCCACCCCTTCCGATTAATTTGGCAAAGTGACACCAATGGCTGAAAGCATACTAACCTTCGCAGTGTGGAAGGATGCGTTTTCCTCGTCCCCTGATATTTTTTCCTGCCGTAACTCCTCGACTCTGACAGAGTGGGAAGCTTACCTGCATGGTTTAGGGTCGGAGCGCATACTGACCTGGGCCAGAGTACAGTTTCGCCAGCGTTTTACTTTATCGTTTTTTTATAGATTGAATTCGGCCACCTACATCCGACGGGAGAAGCCTATGTAATCAGTATATAATTCGCATAAACCAGGCTCGTGTTCTGGGGAGTGTGGGGAGGGAGCCTCTCCAACTTCAACACTTCGTTCAACTTGCTACTTGCTTGCTCTCCAACTTCAACTTGCTACATCTTTTCAGGAACATGATTGCAAGGGTCGAAGCTATACTATTTTAACTGGTGGAGCATGCCAAATCTCCATCATTTCTTTGTTAAGCGCAAGACTGACGCACAGGAGGCGCCAGCCATCGGTGAGGGTCCAGGGGTCAAACTCCTTTAGCGGTAGTTCAGGGGCCAAACCCCAAAGGAAGTGCCGTTTTTAGGAAACATTGCTGCTCAAAATTGAACACTAAATGTCCATGACTTCTCCATGGCCGCACATGTCACCATGCAGAAGCATAAATGGTTACAGTAATTATATTAAAGATCAAATATTGTCTTCAATAGCTTTTGTATTCAAGCTTTGTATTCCATTGTATTCAAGCTCACTTTTCATACACCATTATACGGCTAAAGATTTGTCATACAGAGCCTGGTGTGTGAATGTTTTGTGTTGTGCGTTGATGATGGGTGTGGTGTCTCTGATGTAGATTGTCTCAGCCGCCACCAGCCGCCGTTTGTCATGACAGTGTAAAATGATGGAAGTGCCATCTGTCAGCATGGCTCTGGTGAGCCGTACTCCGTGGTGTTCTCGGAGGTGGTTCTTGGGACCACCATCCTGGAGATGCATGGTGAGGCGGCGGCTGAGTGTAGTGGTTGTGTGACCAATGTAGCAGACATTGCGGGTTACACAGTCCCCGGTGGTACACTGAAGCGGTATACTACATCGGTCGGTTTCAGTGTTGTGGGTTTGAAACTGTCATTGCGCATGATAAGAGATGATGTTTTAGGTGTTTTGTAGTAAACGAGGAGACGAATTTTGTGGCCTGGTTGTGCGGGTATAGTGTTCTTCATGACTCTGTCACGGATGGCCTTCTCATCTTTCTTCCAAGAAGGTGTGATGGTGCTTTTATAGAAGATGATGATGTCGTTAGCAGTGTCACGTGTGCACTGGCCAGTAAGATGTGAAAGCTCGCTAATCATGTTTTGCGTGATTGTGTCGAAAGCGGTGTTGCTGTATCCATTATTGATTAACACTTGACGCACCCTTTGCAACTCAAGATGCCCGCGCGACCAAGTAGAGCAGTGGGTTATAGCTCGTCGGACGTATGACCTAATTACGCTATATTTGTAACCATCGGTAGTCTCCGGCGCCATTCATACATCGACCTAGGTTAGTTGACTTCACATAAACATCGGTCAGAAACTGTCATGACAAACGGCGGCTGGTGGCGGCTGAGATAATCTACATCAGAGACACCACACCAATCATCAACGCACAAAACAAAACATACACACATCTGGCTCTGTATGACAAATCTTTAGCCGTATAATGGTGTATCAAAAGTGAGCTTAAATGTAGTATGGTATCCTATCAATTTCGGAATCCTAACCCATGAAGTGCCTAGAGACATAATGTTTGTGAAATGTGTGATAATTTGTCCCGTGTATCTGCTTTGTGCTATCTGTGTGACCTGTGATTCGTTTAATTCATTCTTGAAGATGATCAATGTTGATTGAAACGTTGAAAATATAAACATTATGTAACGAATCACATATTATATCGACCTATGAGTGACTTTTTAACATTTGTCCTCGTCGTCACAATTGCTTTCTTCGGTAACCTTTTGCATAATATATCCAACGAACAACGAAAAGTCATCCGAAAACTAGAAAACATGCATAAAAAGAAAATAAACGCAGACAACGCTGTTGTCTTTAACAATGTATGTATACGTGAAAGCCTGCTTCCGAAATATTCCAATATATATATATGTATATATATATATATATATATATATATATATATATATATATATATATATATATATATATATATATATATATATATATATATATATATATATCTATATATATCTATATATATATATATATATATATCTATATATATATATATATATATATATATATATATAGCTACCAAGGAATTTCTCAATTAACTACTTGAAATAGACCATTTTTATAGCGTGTGGTATACATATACCACACGTTATAAAAAAATGTCTACTTCCGGTAGTTAAATGCCAAATTCCCTGGTATCATATGTTCTGCTTTTTATGTACGAATATCTTTGTTTTGCTTTAGGTGGTACCAATGTCTCAGAAGATCAAACTGGGTGGGATTTATTTCAGAAATGTAAGTATCGTTGATTTGTAAACATCTTCTGATGGGATTTGGAACGAAGGCATCAAATAGACGAACGGGAACTAAACAAAACAGCATAATGGTGTTAACTATTTGGCACGGAAACTAAATATGCCTGGTTGTAAAGCTGCCATAATCTTGGCGACTACAGCCAATAGCAGTGCCATTTTCGCCACTACTGGGAGATCCGGCCAAGTAAATCAGGTCGAGCCTCAGCTCTGGCTGGCAGGTTTAAACGACACTAAGCTTACCACGTTCACATACGATTTGCGATGCAGATTTTGCTAGTTGTCTTGTAGCTGTGGACATAGAACTGTGCGATGCTAGCAGTTCATCAAGGAAAAATTACTTCAGTCTTGAATATTGATCGAAACCCGCCCCAAGAACCCGTCTCGGGGTCTTTTGCACCCACCCCAAGGTGTTTCCGCAATAGCGGAAAAACGGTGGCGGTTTCCGTGCGTTTTTTTCATCATGTTTGCGCTTGACGCGAAAATTTCATCCTCAGTTCATGTGAGGTCATTAACCCAGCTCGGGTCAAATAGGACCACCTCCAAAATATTTCAGGACCGGTAACTCATGCACATGAGGAGATATTGAAATACACCTCGGTACGTGAGAGCAAATTGGCAGTAATTGAAAATAAAATATCTATGATTTTTGTTTCAGGTGACGTCAGTGAACTGAGGTCACGGCCAATACTCGCCCATTTTGGGCAAATTTTCATATCTTTGTAATATTCGTGGTTTTCTAACAACATTTTTTACCTTGGTATGCACCCAGAAGCGTCAATACAGGGTCCTTATCGAATTTGCCTGATCTCCGTCAAGTGGCCTGAGGTCAGGTCACGATAAAGTATGCCATGTGGGCTAAGCCTAGTCAGACGCGGCTGTTTTATGGTTTATTACTAGACTGTATGGACCAAATAGTGTAATAATTTCATTGAACGACTAGATTACTTTATAATGCAGATGCCATATGTGTGTGAAAGATTGATTTCTTTCTTCAAAAACCGCTATTTCGATTATAAAACTATCCAACATAAATAGTGATGTAAGTTGTACATCGAATACTTCATGGAAATGTATGATAAAAGTGGAATTATATGCGGCAACTGGCATCACTATATGAACCTACAGCTACGAGGAATTAATGGAAGCTGTAATTCAACATTCAGCTCAGTTAATGTATTTACACAGATCCACAATGTGGCTATTCTGCTGTGCACGTCATATACAGCAGTGACGAGAATGGCAGCTACGCATTAACTACACCACAATTCATGTACAATTCGAACAAATGCACAGATTGTGAAAGATATACCGGCAGCTGAAATTTCCATGTGTAAGTATCGGGCAGATCTCATTTGTCACTTAATCTGTCGGCGATGTGTCACTTGGTTGGGCGTGATGGTCAGTCTGTTTGTAGTTACCAAATGACAATTCCGGTCATGCCAGGACGTGTATTCACTGATCGTGCCCCAGTCAGACTGTCCCCCGGCCGCGCCGGGGGCCCTCTCATCGCCTCGGGTGAGTCAAGCAGTTTCGTCAGCCGGCGGCTCCGGTGGCCCCCTGCGTGGTCGTGACGCACCATCACGCCACCCCCGCGTGGCCGCCGCCGGCGCCGCGCCGAGCCAACCGGAACCCCTGACTCACCGTGCATCCACAGCACCACAACCAAAAACACACTACACCACCCCCTGATTTACAAATCATACACACACACACCTCAGTCGCTATCAGTCCCACCCCACGCGTACGGGTCGGCCGGCGCAGGTGCTAGCCGCGCACTTCGGCGTGGCACAACACGCCACACTTCCGCATCGTCCACAGGCTCATCAGGCTCGTAATCAGAGTCCGCTGAGTCTTCCACGGTACAGTCTAAGTCGGACAACGTCACGGCCGTCGCATCGTGTGTTGCAACAGGCGACGGGCCTGGCGACGGCCGATCCACTTCCACCTCCGTCGACCCACAAGGCGCGTCCGGCACGAGTCGGCGCGGCATGGGCGTTGGCGGCGGCACACCTGCCGGCTCGGCTGGCAGCGCCTCCGTGTCCTCCGCCGCGTCCACCAGCACACCACGCACGTCCGGCGCTGTCTGGCGCGCAGGGAAGCGCCGGCGAACGTTTCGGCGATGCCAGGGGATGCCGTTGACCTCCAGCATTGGGGGCGCCAACACTCGTGTAATCACGCCAGGACGCGACTCGTCCATACACGCTGTGGTCCCACGGCGGCGGAGCCACACCGTTTCACCCTGGCGCAGTGCCCCAGTCCGCAGTCGCGGCGCCGCTGCTGGTCCGTCCGGTACGAAACTGGCGTCGACGGGCAGGTCACGGCCCGGTTCTCGCATCAAACACGCCAGCGGTGCAGACGTTGCGACGGCCGTGTCGACGGGCGTCGTATTGTACCGGTGCACCGCCACTAGCACGGGACAGCCCTGTCGCGCCACCATCACTTTCACTGTTCTGTGGTGCCTTTCCACGATACCGTTGCCGCCCGCTTCGTACGCACCGCGGAACCGCAGCGTCACGTTCCATCGGGCCATGAACGTCACCATCTGCCTCGCGTGGAACACCGTCGCGTTGTCCGTCAACACTTCCTCCGGCGCGCCATGCCCAAGGAACAGCGTCTCGAGCACATCGACGATCTCGTCCGCTGTTTCAGCGTGCAACCGATGCCATACAGCGAAACGCGACGGGCCACAATCGATCACGGTGAGGTAGGCAGCTCCACGCACGTGCGTCACGTCCATGGCGAGCCGTTGCCAGCATCGCGGCACATGCAACTGGCCGTGGCGCCACCGCACCGGCGCCGGGTCGATGGCTTGACATACATCACATGACAAGACAACATCACGAACCGCAGCACGATTCACTCGTCCGTCACACGCACGTCGCGCATGCCACAGCGTGCGCCGCACCCCCATATGGCCAACATTGTGGTGGACAGCGCGAATCTGAGCCGGGTCAGCCAGCTCCCGCTCATCAACCGCTCGTACCGGCGCCGCCACCCCCTGCCCCTCGTCAGCGTCCCCACCTCCTTCATCACCCGGGGAGACCACACGCAGCCACTCACGCGGCACACGGGTGAGCTCATCCGCCGGGTTGTCCGCAGAACGGACCAGTCGCACGCTCATCGTCAGACGGAACTCTTCCACGAGCTGACGGATCACGTCGACACGCCGGCGGATCAACATCTCCCCGTGTGCCTTGGTCCGCAGCCGGGACCGGCCGCTCAGGGCGTCGTCAATCCACTTCCGGACTGTGGCCGAGTCAGTGCGGAGATCGATCGTCGTCACTCCCCACGCAAGGGCCAGGTTGACGCCACTGAGCGCCGCGTCCAGCTCAGCCATGTTGATGTGTGTGGCTGCCTATGCCTCTGGGCGCAACCAACTCGCATCCTCAATGACGGCACCCGTCACGGCGTCTGCCAGCACCACCCCCGTGGCCAACGCGCTCGCGTCCGTCCACACTGTCATCGCCTCCCCCGTAGTGACACACGACGCGCCACGTGCCGGGTCTGCTGCACCCAGCCGCTCGGCTACCTGGCTCACCTGGTCGCTCAACGCCGCATCCGTGATCGGGTCGTCCCAACCCACAGAGGCAGCGTTAGCACGACGCTTGAGCCAGGCCGCCGCCGGCCGTAGCCATCCCGCTACCGGCACGTGCGACACCAACTGGCCACACCACGCGAAGACGGCGCGACGCGTCAGCACGACTGGCGGCGCCGCAGGGGTACCGTCTCGCTGCCATCGCAGGTCGCCCTCACCTGCATCCCCCATGCTCACGCGCAAGCCGAGGAGACGAGCCCCCTCCGTCGCCCGTACGGGTGGCTTGCAGACCAGCCCGTACTGCGTGAAGTGCTCAACAACCCGCTCGGCGCTGACCACCGCTTCGTTGACGAGCAAGTCGTCGACGTAGGGCAGGACCCCGCGCGCCACCTCCGCGTCGCGGCGCAATACAGCCTGCACTACCGCCTTCATCACCATTGGGGCGATATTCAATCCGAACCCGACCCGTGTCAGCCCATACCGGCGCCCGCGGAACTCCACCGTCTGATACGGCCACAGCCGCCGTACTACCCGAAGCTGCAAATACGCCTTACGCAGGTCCACCACCGCGATACGGGCGCCGTGCTGCCGCCAGCGTCTCAGCTGGTCGCAGCACACGTCCGCATCTGCGGTGTGAGCCGCGACGTGTGCGTTCAACTCCCGGTAGTCCAGCACAGGGCGTACCTTGTGCTGGTGCGGCTGTGGCACCGCCATCAGCGGGATCAAGCCACGGGCTGGTCCGTCCGTCTCCTCGTCCCACGGACGAAGCCAGCCCTCAGCGATCCACAACTCGAGTTCCGCCTCGTACGCCGCTCTGGCCTCTGATGGTACGGCGTACTGCGCAGTCTGGTTCCTGAGCCGGGGCGGCCCCGCCCCGTCCGCCCACTTCCAGGCCATGGTCCATTCCCGTGATTGCGCATCGAACCGCACGGAAAAATCAGCCGCGTCCACCTCAATGTCCCGCGGCCCTGTACATGCCCGGTCGCCACCGTTCCCCTCGGCAAACCCGTCGTCTGCCGGCCCCGCGCACCGCGGCCCATCCGCCCGCGTCCCCACATCCGCAGGCCCCGTACGCCGCGGCCCATCCGCCCGCGTCCCTACATCCGCAGGCCCATCCGCCCGCGTCCCTGCACCCGCCCGGTCACCACCACATTGGCAGACCCGTCATCCACCGCCACCGCCGCACACAGCGTAACTGTGTCTGCGGCCCGCACCACAACACCGCCCATAGCCACCACTCCCGTCATCCCCCAGACCATATCGACTCCCAACGGTTTGTGCGGCACCACCAGAGCGTTGAGCGTGACCCTCTTCCCCTGGTACTCAACCATGACCGACACAGTACCAACACATTGCAGCGCACTACCGTTCACAGCGCGCAAAGTCACCGCGCGCGACGCATCGTAACGGTCAGCACAGCACCCCTGGTAGAGCAGCACATCCGTACAACCCGTGTCCACTAGCGCGTGACACCACGTCCCGTCCACGCGCATCCGCACCACCGGGAGCGCGCTTACGCCGCGGGAGACGGCGCTCGCGCTAGCGCGCCCCCAGCCGCGTTTCCCGCAGCCATTGGCGCAGCCGGTACGCGACGAGGACACGCCGCCGCCAGATGACCCACGGTGCCGCACGTCCAGCAGCGCACACGTGGGCGTGGCCGCGGCCGGGCGTCGTCTCGCCGCGTCGCTGCCACAACAGGAGACACCGTTGCTACTGCCGCTCCCTGCTCATCGCTGAGTACTTCCCTCGCGACTCGAACGAGCTCGGGCAGGCAGAGGGCCCGCGCCCGCGTCCCCGCTTTGAGCTGCGTCCGGACGCGGAGCGGCAGGCCGGACACAGAACTTGGTGGCGAGAATCGTCTCGGGAGTCACGTCACCAGAGCCGCCCAACACCAGGTCCATGAGGCGACGCAGGTCGGCCAGGTACGCATCCGGCGACTCGCCCTCCTTCAGCACCCGGGCCTGGAATGCGTCGAAGGCGACGTATCGGTTGGGGGCAAACGCGTCGTACAGCGCCGCCCGTACCGCCTCCGTTGACCCCTGAGCCTCCTGCGCCAGCTGCTCCCAGACCGCGTACGCGGCACCCGTCAACCGCTCAGGCATGACGTCCATGCAGTTGACGCCCCGCCGGCGACACAACAGCTCCGCTCTCCCGAACCACTCTGCAACGCTGTCGCCGGCGCCGCTGAATTCCGGGATATTCCGCGCATCAAAGTAGCGCGCACGGACGTCACCCAGCACGCCCGCTGGCACCTCCATCGGCGGCGCAACACTTGACACCGGCTCACCGTCCGTCCCTGGCATGACGGACACCGAAAAAGGCCGAAATAGCTTGTAGTTACCAAATGACAATTCCGGTCATGCCAGGACGTGTATTCACTGATCGTGCCCCAGTCAGACTGTCCCCCGGCCGCGCCGGGGGCCCTCTCATCGCCTCGGGTGAGTCAAGCAGTTTCGTCAGCCGGCGGCTCCGGTGGCCCCCTGCGTGGTCGTGACGCACCATCACGCCACCCCCGCGTGGCCGCCGCCGGCGCCGCGCCGAGCCAACCGGAACCCCTGACTCACCGTGCATCCACAGCACCACAACCAAAAACACACTACACTGTTATACTCGGCTACCCGGTTGCAGCACAGACGCCCCCTGCAGGCCCCGGTTTGCACCGGAGGCCATAAGTGATGGCCGACAGCGTCCCGGGCCACGTAGTTATGTCGTTAGCTGTGGAGGTTGTGAGCTGTGGAGGTTATGATACGCTGTCTCCCGGGCCACGTGGTTATGTCGTTATTCTGCAGGTGGGCTGTGGGCTGAATGACACAGCGATTTGTTCGGGTGCGCTGGATTGCATCACACGACATGCACGTGGTCTCGATGGTAGGTGCGTAGCTGGTTTGCACGCAGCTAATATAATTATGTTACGGTACCTGGCATCCCGTGCTTCTTTTTTTCCGCACACGACTCGTGCGCCACACGCAATTCCTTCATGAACTACAAGCTGACACTCGTTTGGGGATAGATACCAGCGCACATGGGGAATTCATAATCTAGATGTAGCAGGCTAATCATCCAACATAAAAGTGTGGGTTGGTACCCCACCCGAGGCTGGAAACATGGCCCTATCCTGGATGTTTTCATCCGTAATATTATCCCCTCCTTGTTTCCAAATGCTGAATGGAGTTGTTTGTCATTTACTGCAAAGCCAACAGCTCTTTGATAATCATGTAGGTTATGTAAAATCAATGGATCTTCTACGACCCAAAATATATCGAACTTCAACCATGAAAGCTTATGGATGCTAAATCTTGTATAGTCCACTGTGTGTTTGATTTTTGTTTGATACACATGTTTGTTTGATTCACGTTTGTTTGATCAGGTAATGACCATGAATGCTATTTTGTATATGTATGGATGTTGGTAGTTATTTTGGATTGTTTATCTCATTCAATGTTCATTCAAGTTCATGAAGAAAGGAGATCGTGAAAATATTCTAGCATGTCCAACAATCCTGATGGATCCAACTTGTGACACTACCCTAAATTAAGCAGCATGCATGATGTAATATGTACCTTGAATATAGCGTTTACATATTTCACTGTACCTAATCGCCTTTCTACCAACCTGCAAATCATTAGTAATACAACGTTTTCAGTGGCTTATTATGCATCAGTTTTGCATATTTTGTGACGATTTAAGGTCAAGGTCGTTTAAGATCATTGACCTGAAGCAGGTCAAAGGTTGTGATGTTCCAAAATATTGGAAGTGCCACCCAATCAGAGTAGGTGTAACATGTAAGCACCAAACTCTAAAAATGACAAATAGCATGAAATAACATTCTGAGTTGATTTAGCAGCTAAATGTGAATGTCACGAGGTCAGGTCACCTCTGTATATTTTACGCATTACGATATTATGTTCCTGTTCCTCGCCAAGTGATATCTGAATTCAGTTTCAGCGTCACCTTTGTCATGCGACCTGACTTTGGATGACAAACTAAAGACCTGATATGTCCTGACCTCGTGCAAGATGACCTGATTTGACCTGATTTCACATTTCTTTGTAGTTACTTTTCAAACATTGCACACTTTGGCGAAGTCTAAAACGATCGGTTCATTAAATTGCGCATTGTCCCAGCGTGATCTGAGGTCAGGTCACTAGGTCAGAAGCTAGACAGTTTATAAAGAAGTTTAAATATCATATCTGTTCTTCTTGGAACACAATTTTATACTTCAAAAGTGATGTTCCGCATATATTAAAGCTTGCACTTACTGACCTGACCATATGACATCACCTGACTTGACCTGATAATGTTTGGATGCTAATCAGATGCAAATATTTTGTTTGAATAGTTTTGTTGGAAGGAACGCACACGGAACGTGTGCACTTGTATTTCATGCATACTGAGAACATTTTTGACGTCCTCGGTATTCAAACTCCATCTGGAGCGTTGTCAGATGCTTACCAGTACCCTGACGAATTTTCTCGACATCCTCAGTTTTCACCATATATGTGACCGTATGTGTCCAGCACGTGTGTATGTGTGTACTGTGCAGATAAAGTGTGAGCAAGCCGAAAGTTGCAGTGCAGACGCGACGCGCTCATGTTTGCAACTTGACACCACTCATGTTTGCAGCTTGATGCAAGGTCGGCAGGGTGCCGGAGTGAGGCGGCCGTGCCAGTTGGCCCCGGCCAACTCGGCTTGTGGCGGCCGGCCGGCACACGCGCTCGGGAAAATCTGTTCTTGCAAAGGGATTGGCGTTTCGGTTAGATATACTTTTACCATTCTAATGAGATGGGATAGGACTACGTCTTGGAGGTTAGAAGTTAAGACAGCTAATATGGCCCACCTTTTGTAACTAGGCATTAGTACAACCGAGGGTGAGAACATCTGGTGCCCTACATAAATATTTAGGCGAAGTACGTTTTAAAACATCTTTGGGCTTTCATCTTAGCCCGCGCAGTCTCGGGGGATCTTTTTACAACCCCATTAGGTTTCCCGCGGATAGTAAGAAAAAACTAGCGTGCAACAGCGGGACGAATATTGGCATACCTGTTCCTGAATCAATTTGACATGTTTTGTGAAAGTTTTAGGTCAGGTCGTTCACGGTCCCTGAGTTAATTAAGGTCAATTGAGGTCACCTCCAAAATTGTTCAACCATTCGTCACGCTTTAACGGGTGAAGATGTTTGAATGAAACTTCCAGCGTTTGCGTACTTTTAGAGATGCAACACAGCGCCCAGAGGAATTTTAGAATTGTTGCGTTTTTGATGACTTACTTGTTTTGCATATTTTCCTATTAGGGATAAAATCTAAGATTCTTGCTAAGGTAAGCAATTTATATCCGGCTGAGTTTACTTAAAACAAAGTTGCTCGGTGTGTTATATCAATAGACACAAACAAAGTAAATAAAGTCGAAAACCCAAAATTTTGGAAATAAAAATAGTTTTATTTTTTAATGCCCGAAAATGTTGCGACCACGGTCCATTTCGTCGTCCTTTTACTGATTCCAAGCAAGTTTTTTTCTTCTAAATCTAGGAAATAAACTCCCCAGAGCATACGACTTGAAGTCAATCGTGACCACATATACCCCCTGTTGACGTCACATTTCGAGATGATAAAATGCTGGGGGTGGTTTCTAGTCATATTTATCGAGCGCTTTCCGATGACACATATTCCGGTTTCGTGCGACGCTTAGTTTGGAGATTAGATGGTAATATAATGAGCCCCTCCCCCTTCCCCGAGACGGGGTGTGAGGATCTTACCGGAATGACGGGAAGGGTTAATGTATCACCTCTAAATTAAATGTTCTACCGTTTAATACCTGGGGAATACGTCGCGCTGACAACGAAGGAATTTGTTCCGATTCCTGAACAAGAATTATAATCATCATACTAGGTTGTTCCAGGAAACCTACTCCAATATTGAAGACAATAAAGTTTGGGAATATTTATGGGGATGAGACATCCTTCATTCATGGTGGAAACAAACCCGATTCTGGTGTAGTGACAGTACTTCCTCGCTTGCTGAAACTAATCAGCTGAACTAATGTGCATACATAGGTTTGCTTTCCAAAGTGATTAACGATGGATTAAAGGATATAGGGCCTAGCTGGACCTCGAATTATCTTTTTCAGCTTCTGAATTCTTTGGATTTTAGGCCGAGATAGATAGACTGATGGTTTCATGGCTTTCGGACTTTGGGAGTTTCGCACTGCATGAGTTCAATACTGACCTCCATCATAACCCTATGACAACACGTGACGGTCACCACATTAACTGTCTTTAACTTCGATGAAGTGGGAGGCGCAGCCACATCTGTTCATTCATCTCCATCAACTTTAACCACATAGTTGATATTGACTGATGTGGCAGGGAGCACCATGAAGTATGGGGCTGCAGTAGCTGACAAGGAGCTTCCGATTTCTTGCAGCGTGATCACTACTGGTCACATCACGGCTTTTGCTAGCATAGGCGAAAGTACTCGAAAAACTAACAAATAATATTCTGAAACGTGACTCAGTGGTGACGATTTCCCTAGCATTCCTTGTGCCAAAATGATGAATACGTCTTGCAAGTTCAAATGTATCAATCAGGATTTCTTGTCAGCTGTTGGGGTCCCGGACCTTATAATGCTCCTGGCCAGGCCAGTGCATGTCAGCACTGTCGTCAAGGATGCAGGAACCGGAGGAAGGGGGACACAGCGGGAGTACATCTGACACTGTCAAAATGTTATACACAAATGTTATACAGAATGGCCATGGCTGGGAAGAATGGCTGAACACACTGCTCATGCTTTTCAGCAAACCAACCTTAAAGTACTGATTCGCCTGCTGAATGCAACGTGACATTCAGCGGCCAATTCAACGGATGGTTCGGTTAATTTAGTGCTATATAATTAGAGCTGAAAACAACACGGCATAGACCACCGCTGTAGGCTGTGTTCGACTCTACCCGCCTCCAGTGTCCGTCGCCGGCGCGCAATGACACGGGGAGATTTCGAGTTATTTTGGAAGAGGCGTCCGGTCCATCCATTGCTATGACACATCGGAGTAGTCCCAGAATAAAGTGAAGGGTCAGGTGTCATGTCACTGGCCTGACATGGAATGACATGGAAGGTTACCTATCGAAGTTACGTTATATTTGCATTAAAAATAATTGCATTGCATTTTGCCACTTTAGCCAACAATCGGACAAATGTGTGCTACCTCTCCAAATATTTCCAAGCGGAGATTGCTAGCGAATGAAAAGAAAGGCAAGCGTGCTGAATGTAATCAGCTGTCGCGATTGATACCGCATCTGCATACTTCGAGTTACTAATGAATATCTTAGATTAGCTTCGACCTCGCAGCAGATGGATTAATTAGACCCCTCTAAGGTTTCCTGACATCGCTCATAACCCGTCCAAGGCATCACTTTGGTTATTTTTTTTATTTTTTTCTCAATTTTTTTTTTTTTAAACTCATATCCGATAATTGATGAACGTGCATGATGTCAAAGATTGAGGTGCAGTCTATTAACTTAACGAAGTTAGGGTCGGTCAAAATCAGGTGACGACCTCTTCTCAGTGCAGTCCTTAGATGTGCATTGAATATATCTCACAAATCATATAAGATACAACCAAAAGTTAAGTCTAAGTGGAGAGAAATGATTAAGATAAAGCTAAGAAACAAAAAAGTAACCTCAGGTGATGTCATCGGGTCAAAGGAGAACCTAGACCTTGATATTTTTTCACGTAATATTGTTGCTAATTAATATTTTTTTTTAATCTGAAGATACGTACGGACAGATAATATCCATAAATAGTGTTCTAGGTTACAAGTCACTGTCTGATATGGCCACTGATGGATGATCCGATACTTGTCGAGAATAGAGTTGCCTACTTTTTCTTCCAAACACTTGTATAGGACGCGTCACGGGCACAGCAGATTCTGACACGGCACGACACCATAGCACAGCAAGCAAGCACAGCTGCACACCGAAAGGCACGGGGAAAGAAAATGGGTCATCTTAAGAACGAGGGAATCATGATTGATGACGAAAGCAAACGATATCAGAGCTACAAAACATTCCACACAATGACAGCTGCACTGTCTCTACTTTTCAAAGTTGTTCCATGCATCTTTACTTAAGCCCTTTTGCTTGGTAATCGAGGACACAGTTCTAGGATGTTTTTCGCGCCACACGTCCACGAATATCAGTTCACTTAAAATATGATGCACCTTTTTGATGGTAGAATTTGGTCGGTAATCAGATGCTTCAGGGTCTAAATGCAATAGTCGTGAGAGTAAGTCTCCACACAAGTCATAGTGTAGCCATCACAGCCAACTCAATTTTGGAATTATATTGTATACATATGCGAAGGGACCTGGATTATGGTGACTTAACAATAACCTTCTCAAAGATGACTTTTCATTTGCAGTGTGCGTGCAGTGATTAAAAGTGAATAATGCTAACGACAGCCTATACGGGACAATGTTTACGATTTTGATTTGAAGCTAAAAGTGATCACGAGTGCCATTCAAGTGAGTGGCATCAGCAGCAGTAAAGAAATGGTCAGACAAAGGAGAAAAGGAGAAATTATATTACATGACTAAAATGTAGGAAAGTCCTTATTGGCACGCGAAAGTCTAGCAACCTCTTCGTTCGCGATAACTCCAGTCACGAAAGTACCAGTACCTTTTGCTGCCCTGTATTGCACTGCAGCACTCCACGATCACACGAGAACTACAGCCACCGTACAGTACGTTCTCCTCGGAAGGTAAGCCGTGATACTGCCTTTCCTATGAATTTAGAAGCCGAATTTAGTTGGGAAGCGCGCACGCGTAGCAGCGGTCCGCTCGCTCAGATGATTCAAGACCGACTGACTGGGGCCGCACGGCCGCTAGTGACTTCGGGAGACCCCCGGTCGCGGATTGGTCGAGGGCGCAGAACCACCCCCTGACGTCACATCCATGTCGACGGCCTTCTAGAAGGGGAAATGGTCTGTTTCTAGTGGCGGTGACGATGTGTTACGTTTACGGTACACTTTTACAATCGCAAGGCTTACGGGATTATATCAATTACGGTTACGGGACAGCCAAACGTATAACTTTATGTGAACACAGTTACATCTAGCATTAACGACGACGGCGGTACACGCCGGTCGATAGAGGTCACGTCTCTGGCGCCTGGCTGACGGGGTGTCAGCCGGAAGGACGGAGGGGAAGGTACAAGGTCCAATGTACTTCTCCGTTCGGGCGGTGGCTGCTGACGTAGGCAGCAGACAGGCCGACGCCAGTCTCGGAGCCGGGAACTTGTCGTGCCATGAACGGAGTGGGTTGGGGCTGAATTTATGGGATCAAGACGCTCAAAAACTAACTCTCTTAAAACACAGCGAAAGGTCCGAAAGGTCGGATCATTTACCAGATTGATCCTGAGCTTCCACTCAGACATATCACGGCCTTCTACAATCACATACGAATCAACAGACAATTACGAGACGACAACAACTTAATACATGTCAGATGACATACAGTTATACATGGGTTAGTCTAGGAGGTTTATAAGGGTTACCCATTCTCTGATCCATGGTAGTAAATAAACAATGTTCCTAATAGCTAAACACAAATACAATTTTCCATAAACATTTTGGCGATCACTGTCGCGCGCGCACTGGTATAAGTTCAGTCCGGTTCGGGAAGGGGAAGTAGCTGAGCATGGCCGACCTTGCCATGCTGCATACTGGATGCCGCGTTCACTGACGGCCCTGCGGCAGTTACCGCATGTCACTCGTCACTCTGAGTCACTGGTCAGGGACACAACCCTGCGAACTGCGACGTCTCTCCATATACTTATGGAAGATTATGTCGCGTTCGATCATGTCCAACTGCGAGAGCGGACGGTGATTCATCCATATCACCGCGGTAGCTTCCGGTCTACCACGCGCTAGCTCGGCTGAGTCACTCATATGACCGTCCACTGCACCGGCAGTGGCGGTGCTCGGGGACGGTGCTCGTCAGCACCGCTCCGTGGTGGCGCTCGTCAGCGCCGCTCCGTGGAGGCGCTCGTCAGCGCCCGCAACGGCGACGCTCGCATCCGCAGCGGGGCGCTCAGGTTGCAGCGGGGCCCGGTTCCTCGGCGGCGCCCGCTGGCGCCAAGCCAACGGCCCAGTCGTCGAACTGGCCGGGTACAACGGCCGCTGGTGGGTCGGGTTGCAGACACATCCTGTGTGCCTCTGCACGAGGTGGCCGCAGGTGGTCCACCTGTGGTGTCCTGTGGCAGCCGGCGTGATCGTCTCACCACGTCCGGTCGTCAGCTCAGGTCCATGCTGTCAGCTGCGGTGTCGGCGTGAGGCGGCCGGTACACGGTCGGGTCCTGCGGGAACTGGCGTGACGGACTCGTCACGCCCGATTGCCAGGTCGTGTTGATGTTGGCCCAGGGCCAGGACGGATGACGATGATGTCTTCACCGAGCGGGAGGGGTTGAAGGGTGGAAGGTTGTGGTGTTGGGTTCACGGGAACAGAACTCTGTTTGCGGCGCATCAGACAGTACATGATAACACCTGTTGTGGCTACGAACATCAATACCACTGGGGTGACCAAGGCTGAATGTCCTAACACTGCATGATAGCGGATGTCACGTGTGGTCTGCAGTTGATAGCTGAGGTTGGAGATTGGGATGTCGAGGTCAGGTAACATCGACAGGGCTGCTGTGTCGGAGTTGCTGTCTAAGCTAGGCAGCTGGGTTCGGATTGTCTGCTCGGTCAGCTCGACTAGCTGGGCAGGCTGTGAGCGCAGGAAGTTCACATGGTTGACATCCAGAAGGGATGATTTGGAGCTGGCCGTTGGGATTCGAAAATACTTGGAAAGGATTGAACATCCATTGCTCAGGTGCACCAACTGTGCAGGGGTGGTTGTGGTGAATTGATAAGTGCCATTAGCACAAACCATTTGAATGTTCACCGCTGATCCCGAAGTGATCAGCCAAAGGTTTCGTTCTACTTCCAAAGCGGTCGGGGTACTTTTGAGGGACACTCGTGCTTTGCACTGTGTGTTAATTTCGTCGATCTCACGCAGATACAGGGATTTCACACAGGACGCGGTCGTCGCTGTGAATTGTTCGGCGCGATGGAAATGACAAAAGGGCAACTTATGTTGCAGGCATATGCGGATATCTTCAGATATCTCCATGAAGCGGGTGTTGTCCTGGCTGATGGCAAAGAACTTCACGTTTCCTGTTTCAAATCTCGTTTCCAAGGACGAATTTCGGTCAGGCAGTTTCGTGTTGAAGATTTCAAACACGTTGAAGCGGTCCGGAATGTTGATGATGGGGATGGGTAGCGTCATGTAGGATTTGGAGTTCACGACTGTCAAGGAGGTATGAATGATCCGGTAATACTCCTCGAGTTCGTTGGTCCGGTAGGGCAAAGCTTTGCCGTTTGGCAGGGCATTGCTGATGCTCGAAAGTACCTTGAACAGTTGAGCTGGTTTTACCAGTGATTGGGACAGGATACCATGAATCAGAAGGCTGAGTTGCGTCTGCAATTCCAAAAATTGATTGCTAGCTTGCTGAATGATGGCTCTAGCGTTTTCAATCACCTTAGTGATTTGGGTTTGAAGTGAAATGTAGATTTCAAGATATTGAAGTTTGGTACGTTCCATAATTGAGACCTGATGGTCCAGATTGTTCACCAAACGACTGAGCTGGCTGATCGCCTCGCGATTCGTTTGTATTTCCGCGCTGGTATGGTTCATGATCGATATATTTTCTCCGAGAATGTGAACTATGCTGTCTTTATCGTTTTCTATTGTATCAAGTCGGCTGAGGATGGCTTCAAGGTCAGCGTCGGTAGCTGTACCAAACAGAAATGACAAGGCATTTCCAACGAAGGGCAGGACGGATCGCTTCTGTATATGATGGGTCAGATTGATTGAGTTGGATGACAGGAGTGTATTATCTAAATTAGTCCTAAGTGTTTTCAAGCTTTCGGTCAGCTGGGATTTCACGTTGTCGGAGTGCGGAAATTGCGGATGGTCAAAGAGATATAATCCTATACGTTTTTCGAACACATGTAGCGTGTGGTTCAAGTCGCTCAGCGTTGTAGGCACATCATACACACGAAGAGGCACGTGCACTTTCCATATCTCATGGGTTGAGTACAGTACACCACGTGGCAAGAACAGAGTTCCGTAGGTAGTTTTGAGTATAAGGAATAATAGGAGGGGATTGATTTCGACCACCGACATTCTGTAAAATCAAAGACCTGTGTCACACTAGACATCAGGGTAGGTGACGTCACAACATCACATCAACATCATTACGCCCATATGGGGTTTCATCACAAGGTGCTACACGCACCACATCCATCACATCGGCAATCCGGCCGGTAGGTGGCGTTACTCGTCACCGTTGGTGGCGCCACTGCGTCAACACTACAGTTACATGTTCACATGAAGCGACTCACTGGTACACTTCGACATCCTATCTATTAGAGCCGTTATTTAAGCATCGATTTAAACATCATCATTTGTAATTGGAACTGCTTCCTCATTGAATCATTTTGCATCTCCACAAGGCTTGCAAAGGTGTTAGTTTTAGGCGTGACGGCGACTCGGTCGACATCAGCTTCGTAATCAGTGGAAGTAGCGGAGTCATCGTGAATTTGAAGTTTGCATGGGGGACGATCATCGTCAGATGATTCCACCAAAAGTCGTTTTTTTCAGGGACTGGCCTCACTGGGCTTTCAGTCGAGTCCTGCACGCGTTTTGCTAATTCTAAAAGCGGAATTTCATCTTCCGATTCGCTAATTGGAGGTTTCGGACGTTTCGCCAATTGCGATTGTGAAGTTTCAGGGTCTGAATCACTGGACACAGGTAAGGGTCGTTTTAAGCGCTCTGCTAATTCTGAAAGGGGTAAATTGTCTTCTGAATCACTCGAAGAGGGAAGTGGTCTTTGGTTTCGTTCCGCTGGTTCCGAAAATGGGGCGTCGTCGTCTGACTTACTGGTCGACGGCAACGGCCTTTTGTTTGTCTGGACTGGTTCAGACAGTGGAATGTCTGTCTCAGTGTCACTCGATACCGGTGGGGGCCAAGCTACATCTGCTGACGGGGTGAGAGGTGATCTCTCTGGCGGGTCAGACTCGACCGGCGGTGGCTGCACCGAGCCAGACACGGGCTCTGTCAACTCAGCGGTTTCATCATCCTTTGTTCTCTGTGGGCTGCATACATCCATGGGCCAATCCTCACAGGGACTGTAGTCAGGGCCGACCTCGGCCCGTTTGGCTGACCTAAAAGACTGCACTCGTTCAGGGACAGCACCATCTACCTTTGACGTTTTCTCTAGATACTTTTGGTTCACTGGTTCGTCGTGGTCCTTGGTGGGTTCCCATGCTGTGTTCGGGTCGGCTAGCCGTAGTTTCTGTGCATGCACCAACCGGGTCTTACCGGAGGTCTGATTTCTGATCACATAGTTCACTGGGCTCGTTTGCTTCACAATCCGAAAGTACGGTTTCCACGGCAACGAGAACTTTGACGACGTGCCAGGGTGCACAGTTGTGTCATAATAATACACGGGATCCCCAATTTTGAAATTTCGCGGCTTGGCTTTACGGTCCGCGCACTCACGGTTACGTTCATGACTCTCCACAATGTGAGTCTTTACATGGCTGTACGCTTCATGTAAATTTGACAGCATTTTTGGAACATAGTCTTCACCGTAATATTTCATCTTAGGCTGGAACAAATTGTCCAGGGGGAGAATGGGGTCTCTGCCGTACAGTGTGAAGAATGACGAGATGGTTCCAGAGCTTCCTATGTTAGCGGTCCGATGGGCGGCAAGAGTGGCGGGAATTTTTGTGTCCCAATCATCCTGATTTTTGTTGATTGTTTTTGCCAATATGTCGTTTTGGCACCTATGGTACCTTTCGCATCGTCCGTCACTTTGTGGCCTGTATGCACTGGTGGTGATATGGCGAATATTCAAACAAGTTTACAGCTCGTCTACAACGGCATTTCTGAATTCTGTTCCTAAGTCCGAAAGTATCACGCGTGGACATGAGTGGCGTGGGATGATTTCTTCCATAAGGATTTTCGCGACAGTATGGGCATCCTTTCGCTTAGTGCAGAAACTTTCCGGCCAAGAAGAAAACAAGTCGATGATCGTGATGACGTAACGGTTACCTTGTTGTGTTTCTGGGTATGGTCCACAAGTGTCAATCGCAATCATTTCAAAGGGATAGTGAGGAACTGGCATCTCCTGCATCGGAGCTGGGGCTGCTTTGGCTTTGCGTCCTGTGCAAGGCACGCAAGCTTTGAGGTAGGCCACTGTGTCTCTCCACATTCCGTTCCAATAATACCTGAATTTAAGCTTTTCGTACGTTTTGGTGAGTCCCATGTGTCCTGCAAAGAAACCATCGTGCATCTCCTTCAATACTTCCTGTCTCAGGGATTTTGGCACGCATAGTTGTAAGCCTGGAAATGGTCCACAGCGAGGTCCATCGCTAATTTTGTAGATCAGTTTGTCCAATTCCATGTAACGCAAAACGATGTCCCGATAATCTGAGTGATTTTTGTCATTCATGATTTTCCGAATATTTGCTATTTCCTCATCGGCACTCTGCAGTTCCGCTATATTCTCCCATTTCACTAGTACTTCTTTACATTTTACCTCTCTACTCAGGTCTTCCTCTGGTTTTCTGAACTCAGTGTGACGGAGATCACCCATAGGAACATGGTCGGAATCTATGACGTTCACGTCTTGGTCAGTTTCGTGCATTCGACTGAGGTGGTCAGCCACGATATGTTTGCTTCCTTTAATGTATATGATTTCGCAGTCGTGCTCTGAAAGCATGATCGCCCATCTCTGCAACATGGGATTTTTCAGTTCGGACAGGTTCAAAAAAGTAAGTGGACGGTGATCCGTCAGAATGGTGAATTTCGATCCAAGCAAATATTGGCGTAATTTTTGCACACTCCACACGCACGCATAAGCTTCTTTCTGGACCACTGGCCACTTCCGTTGTGTCTCATTTAATTGTTTCGACAGGTACTGTACCACTCTTTCACCTTCTCCGTGTTCCTGCACCAACACGGCTCCAACTGCTTCCTGGGAGGCATCCGTGTATAATTTGTACTCTTTCGTGATGTCGGGATATGCCAGCACGGGTGCGGTAGCTAATTTCTGTTTCAGTGTTTCAAAAGCAATCTCACACTCGTCTGTCCAATCAAATCGGGCATGTTTCTTTGTGAGGTTTATAAGTGGCGTGGATATTTTGCTGAAGTTGGGAATGAAGCGACGGTAGTATGAACACATACCGATGAATGAGCGGACTCCTTTGACATTGGTCGGGGCTGCCATATGTTGAATCGCTTCCACTTTCTCGGGGTTTGGCTTGATGCCAGAGGCTGACACTAGGTGTCCAAAGTATTGTACTCTTTCCTTCAAGAAGTCACATTTCGACAGTTTTAGTTTCAATTTCGCTTTTCGCAGTCTGCGAAAAACTTCTTCCAGATGGGCCAAATGTTCGTCAAATGTTTTGGAGTAGACGATTATATCATCGATGTAGGCGGTTGCAAACTGGTTTTGAATTCCGGACAGCACTTTGTTCATCAATTCGGCGAACTTGGAGGGTGCATTGCAAATTCCGAATGGCATTTTGCTTCCACAGGCCCATAAAACATGTAAAGGCTGTTTTTTGAATACTCTCCTCGGACATCGGGATTTGCCAATAACCAGCTTTCAGGTCCAAGGACGAAAAGAAGTTCGCACCTCCCAGAGAGGCAAGAATGTCCTCAATTAGCGGGAGTGGGTAGCTATTTTTCTTGGTCACCTTGTTGAGTTTTCGGAAGTCCATCGCGAATCTGTTACCTCCATTCTTTTTGCGAACGATTACGATCGGGGCGGCCCAAGGACTGTCTGAGTCCTCAATGATACCAGCGTCTAACATCACTTTAATTTGTTCCTCTACGTTTTTTCGCTGAGAGAATGGGGTTTTGTAAGGAGCTTGTCGGATCGGCGGGTTGTCTCCAGTGTCAGAATCGTCCAAGTCAGAATCGTCTATAGTCTCAGCGAATGCAATCACCTGCTCTGGGTGCAAGGAGAAATCACCAGTTGTAGTGTTGACAATTCGCACTGGTACGCGTTTGTGTTGGTCAGGCTTCGCTATTATTTCGGCTATGTACAAGCCAGGTTCCTCAGAGATCAGCGGCATGTTATCCAGCGAGTGTACATGACAGTTTTGATCTACCAGTTGGACACGGTTGTTGAAGGCTGGGCATTCCACGACAGTGTTGGCGGGAATGTGAACTCTTTCCTTGACTCGTACGAGTGAGCTCGTCGGTTCACTATTCTGTTTTATGGTCTGAGAGGAATCATGTTTCCTTCAATGCAGAGGGCTTTCTTCTCAAAGTCTAGCTTCGCTCCAAACTTCGTCAAAAAATCATTCCCCAACATGCACTCCTGTTTTAGGTCCTCCTCAATTTGAAATTCGAATTGTTTTCGGAATTTGCTCATCTCCACCATGAAGGTTCCAACTCCAATGTTTTTCAGGCGGTGGCCACTGGCGGATATCAGTGGTATGCAATCTCGTCGGTCCTGTGAGAAATTTATAATATTTTTCTCCGCGATTTTATCAAATAATTTTTTCGAGATCAACGATATGTCGGCTCCCGTGTCAACGAGAGAATAGGCTCTCTGGTCTCCGATGTGAAGCCATGCCATAGGCGTGTTTGCCTTGATGTGAACTTGTTGGACGCGTGCCAACCTTTGTTTACGTTTTTCGGGGTCGCGCTTTTTCCTGATATTCTTCCTCAGTTTTCTCGGTATTTCCTCCGTCTGAATTTGCTCAGCCCCATCACGGTGGTCAGTCGCGACAGAGCTCATTAGTTTTCCGCCTGGCTAATTGGCTGAGAGCGGCATCGCCTTCCAATGTGACCAATTTTGGCACACCTGACACAGATGGGTCTACCATCGGGAGTCCAGCGGTAAGCTGGGTACTGGTCGGTGTTGGGTGGTGCTCTCCATACTCTGGGGCCCATAGGAGGTCGTGGCTGCTGTGGTCCATAGTGGGGTCCTGAGTGAGGTGGTCCATATTGTGGTCCTAGCTGAGGTGGTCCATATTGCGGTCCTGGCTGAGGTGGTCCATAGCGTGGTCCTGAAGGGTAGTTTCGTGGCGGACGTGGGTAACGTGGGTAGGTGGGATGGAATACCCGTGGTCCAGGCTGGGGTTGGTTCTCCCTGGGTGGCTTCGGAGTTTCTGGCTTGGTTGCCGCTAATTTTTCCACCGATTGGCCTATTGCCATAATAAGTTTTTCCAATTTCTCCACCTTGTCCTCTCCTGTGTCTGGCTGATTTGAGTCGACTTCCATCGGCTCCTGCCTTTGTACGCCTCTGCATACCTCGATTACTCTGTCTACCTTCTGTTCCTTTACTGCAAACTGGATGGCTTCCTCCAGGGTCCGGAAGTTCAGTCTGTACAGCTTGTTGGCCAATGAGCTACTTTGGACACCTTTGTTAAAAATATCAATGAGATTTTCCTGAACCGTGGGATTTTCGACATCCGAGTAAGCTTCCCGTGCCAGTACGATTAATTTCTCCCCGTAGTTCTGCACCAGTTCATTGCGAATCTGACGTAGTTTTCGCAAACCCTCCTGAGCGCACTTGTTATCCGAGAAGTCCGAATACCTTTCCCGCATGACTTGTTTTATTTGAGCCCACGTCATGAGTGCTTGTTCCGTGAATACGCGCTGCATGAACTCGGCTGCAGGTCCAGTGAGCGTTTTGATGCAAATGATCTGCATCTGTTCGTCATCCATGCTGAAGTTAATTTGGTCAAGATGCCTTAGCCATTCAATTAATTTATTATGACCTTCTCCAGAAAAAGGTTTAATATTCTGCGTCATCCCTTGTGCGCGCTTCTCTAAGCGAATTTTGTTGAAGTACTACGCCAATCTATCAGTAGAAATCTCAGTCATATTTAATTACGTTAAGTTACACTAAATTTTTCAAAATTATTCGCTCACTTTTGTGGAGATTTCTATGTTTCAAATTCGGCTCGATGTTCACACAGTAGTTCCCACACACAGTATTCAGAACACGGTAGGTATACAGCACAATTATGCAATTTTAAAAACCGTTTTAGATGGTCAAAATCCAAAAATAGTATTTTTAAAAGGATGATCGATTTTGCTCGGACTTACGTAAATGAAGCGGAAGACGTTCTCTTGCTCGTCCCTGCTGAAACGGCGTGATTGAAGGTCCCGTTGGTGTTGGTCTAGATGGGCTTGCAGAAGGTCGAAGAAAATTTCGCAGACAATTTCGCAAAAAAATTCGCAAAAATTTTGCAAAAAAATTTGCAAAAAAGTTTTCTCAAAAAGTTTCGCAAAAAGTTTTGCACAAAATCCGGGTCACTGCACCACTTGTAGGAAAGTCCTTATTGGCAAGCGAAAGCCGTGAAAAAATATTTACCATTTTGCATGGAAAATCACAGTTAATGAAAGTTTTAGGTTTTCATCCTTGGTGATGACTTTCATCTTTTCATAAACATATTACAAACACAGATGGTCATTGTTGTGATGGAAATAACGTGCATGTTTGCAATGTTTTCATCCTTGTCTTTTGTTTTTCTAGCAGGTATCAATAGTCTCACTCTCAGGTGAATATAGAATGAGCTTTGAGACAAATGCATATCATCACAAAACCTAAGGGACCTGTAGTGAAGATGTTCCTGGCAGGCTGAAAATTATTGTACAATGAACTAGATGTGTCTATCTTCATGAAGCTAGGCAAGAAGTTCACAGTGTATCCTCACAATCAGAGGATTATATAGCATGATGAACATAAGTGCAGCAATCTATGAATATGCATGAATCCATGAAATACACACTCATACCATGCGTCTTAAAAAAAAACATGTGAAGCTGTAGCATAACCAGAAATTCGGCCGAGCTGACACACTTAAGGGCTGAATCATGACATTGGCCAAACACAAGTAATTGTCAGCTAATGCAGGGGGGATTTGGAGCAAGCGGGTGGGGGCATCACCAGCCTAGATAGCCTGATTTGAACTAAAATTATCCTTTATTCATGCTCTTCAGAAAAACAGGGAACATTTTATGTGAAGAAAAAGTATTGTTTTAAACTAGAGCTTGCACCTAAACCATACAAATCAGGTATTTTTCGTCAGCGATTTATTAAATCTTACACAACCCAAGCTGACTGACAACGGGCTGGCTGGATCCACCCATGAGCTGAACCCTTAACAGCGTTAAATCTCATGACTGAGTAGTATCTCAGCACTGATTACAGACAAAGAATGCAGGTATACAAATCTACATTAATAAATACAGAAATTCCCAAACCTCGATCCTATTCGGCGACTTACGAGGGCTCAGCTTTGTTTTTCGAAGTCTTGTGTGCGTCACAATTGTAGGCATGTATTTTGAAGAAAAATAGAATTGATAAAATGTTCCGATATTAATATATGATTCTCTTCAGATGTAAACAGAGAAATAAAGTTAGAATTGTTTCTTCATTTATCTTAACCTTACACTAATAAATTTCACAAATACTGCAAATATTAGCAAACATTGATTATCAAGAACATGGGATGAAAAATTTCATCCTTAGGCTGGCACATTCCAGGAGGATGAAAAACACATGAAAATACAGATGAATTTGTGGATGAATACTGGCGAGCATGATGGATAAATCAAAGATCAAAGCAAATATTTGAACGTCTCACCATTTTCTACACATTATAAAAGGACAATAACGCTCTGCCGCGCGCGGTACAAGGAATTATTCATATGTTCATCTGTGGGCTTTTTCGGCCAGTCTGAAGGATGAAAAATCCAGGTAAACGCGGGGCTTGATTTACGGAAGTGCTACGAATAAATCGCACAACAACTGGGATTTTCCAACTCTCCGTTCATTTTAGTGCGTGAAAATTAGCACAAAAACACTTTCGAAGGTCTTCCTTACGTGCCATATTTTTTACAACGCAAGAGCTCCTGACGTGTGGATGCTTGGAAAGTATGCTGCAAATGGAGACCAGTTCCTTGGTGATATGGCAAGGGAATACTATAAGTGGACACAAATCTAATTATTTCAAGTTCATTTTCTGATTTGAGCACCCAAAATACTCGACATGTGCACATTTAAGTGAAAATTATGGTGTTTTTCAATCGCCATTTGTCCATAGCTCACTGGCTTTTTCCTTCGTCACAGGTAACAACCTGAATGTCATAATTCTCCCCTGTAGTGGAAATATTTGATCCTAGTTTTTTTTCATGGCATTCTTTATATTGTTCCAAGTCCTTTCCAGTTCCAAGTTCCAAGCCTCCCAGCCGTGCAGGTTAAATATAAAAAAATAAATTGCGAAGTGTGCATTGTGTCCTGTGGCACTATAATTTGTCACGAAAGCGCAAAACATCGCTGCGCTGAATTTTGTTTACATTCCATTGTTTTCATAGCCTTGCATTTGGCATATACGTGCATACAGTGCAGCGTAAGTTCTATGTGTACTGCCTTGAGCGTTGTTAACCTTAAACCACCTCATCCTACATTGCACAGATGTGTGGTACAATGTAGATGATGAATATCTCAATCTAGATTGGTGATATATTAGTGGCATATCTGCGTGTGCTGTTCGAAGGAAAGCATATGATCGAGGTAGGACGAGTGGATTCTAAGGTTGTTCTGCTTTGTTGGAGGGGGCAGATTCAGAGCTGAATGAGGCTGAAATAGATATTGTAGGGGAGAGACAGTATTGGATCTGAGGAGGCCGAATGGGCCGCCCCGCATGCCCAAAGGGGAACGCCACCTCATCTGCTAGAATGCTACTCCTCTAGCCTCCTTTCCATCCCTTACTGTTGAAGTGCCATCCATCCGGGAGGTCGGAGTGCACCCCCCCCCCCCCTCTGGTCCCTGCTTCCTAGGAAGGCAAGTTAGTGCCACCCCAGCACATCTTTAGCTTCCACCAGCCCCACAGCTTAAATTCCTGTATCCGACCCTATTTGGGATTGAATTATGTGATGCTGAATATTCCTACAGGGGAGGAGCCGTAAAATGTTGCAAGGTGTGGACAGGGCAGGAATTATGGATCCAGCACCCAATTATATTGGCATGAGGACAAGTTTAAAAGAAACTATGAATTTACAAAAGAAGTAGCTAAAGAAGCATGAAAGATAATGAAACTATGAGCCACGGGGGCCAATGGCATAAGAACAGGGCAGGTCCCCCCCCCCCCCCTCCAGCTTTGAAGCTGGTGGGCATTACCTGCCATCTTTTCATGGTCTGAGCACCCAGATCTCTCTCCCCCCCAGTAGAAAACATTTCAGTCTCATAGCACATCCTGCCGCCTCACCCCCCCCCCCCCCCACATAACAAAATGTTCCTTATGGCCCTGACAGGGGCCATCTTGGTTACACTTTGTGGACACTAAGAACTAGTTGTCCACAACATTTGTCGATTAGTTATCCATGAAATAATGAAAGGAAATTATTTTCTCCTTTTAATACCAGTCTATGCTATTTTTATAGACTGCTATGCATACTGACAATGCCAATTGTGCGTGATAGCTGGTTCCAATGTTAACTACCCTGCTGGTTAAGAAAGACTGTCTTGTCCTTATCCTGATATGGTTAACTTTGATTTTGAATTGATGGTCTCTAATAACTAATTGTATAATTTGTATTATCCTAGAGATGGATCTGTTGCTGACCATGAATAAATTTAAATACCTTAATGAGACCTCCCCTTATTTTTCTGTATCTAAGTGTACACACATTCATATCTTTTTTAATCTTGTCTCATATGGTAGGTTGGTCAAATTACCAATCCTCGTTTGCACTCTCTCTAAATATTACCAACTTTTTCCATAGCTATAGGGGATCAAGCTCCATTATTTAAAATGTGCCCTGAAATTTTGTTATTGCTTCTTTTGTATGTTGTCCATAATTTGTGGACACAATATGATGTACACAATTTTGTATTCACAATAACACCTAAGTCCTTCTGTTGAGTCACAGCTAGTACTTGGCTACCCATCAAGTATGGATTCTTGATATGATGTCTACCTACATGCATTATTCGACACTTATGAAAGCTAAATTTAATTTGGCACTTTTTATACCTTTTCAATACTATTACGAATATTGTGACCAATAGTGGTTCCAGTACTGACCATTGCAGTACTTCACTAAGAGCATCTTGTCATGAAATCTTCATGCCACCTGGCACCGGGGACGAGTGGTCTAGGGGTAAGATGCTCGTCTCACAATCAAAAGATTGTGGGTTCGAATCTCACCTGTCGCTACTCTTCGCCCGCGACCAATCGGCGTGAGAGATTGGCGACGCTATATGACTCGACGGTCGCCGTGTCGTAAAACCAATAACCACAACCACCACCGCCACCTAGCACCACTATCTACTGTCCATCTGAAAGCCATAGCTCAAACTGATTTTCATATCAGGATTAAATCAATATGATGTCTTATCACACTTGTCTGTAGCAAAATCCAAAAAGTTCAAGATATTTGTCAGCGAGATCAACCTTTTCTAAACACATGCTGGGTGTCTCGAATCAATATGTTCCCTTCCAGAAAACAACCATTATATCCGTAATAATTGGTTTAAGCAGCGTATATCCTAAGGATGTTGGTCCTGCATTTACATAACTTCATTCAAAATGGTGTGGTCCCCGCATTGTCCCGACTAGATGCTACCTCAATCACGCCGTGATCTAGTAGAGATCGCGGCGCCTTGCCCGCGGTATTAACTGCAAAACAATTGTCGCACCTCTACCACTGACCCACACTAATCTGTATCCGTTCTTTGACAGTAACGCCGCTGCTGCCTCAATCATGTGTGCCGGGATCCTGCTATCCTGGTTTGGTCTGGCCGCATCGTCCGTCCATCACCTACGTCAGACCTTCCTGCCATCCTTCTGAGGTTGTTTTTTTTTCACCTACATCCTGTCCTGTGTTCTTACGTCGTTGACTTGCTGGTTGGATCCGTGGGCATGGTGAAAATTAAATCTGATGAAGCTGTCGTATGCTATATATGTCTTAGAAATATCAGAAAAAGTAATGCTAAGCGACATGCGCAGAACGTGCACAGGGTGGGGGGAAAAAAAACTTCAGGTCTTTAGCAAGGCATGTGAGAGAGAGACAATGCGATGGAAGAGGCGGGATCGAGATGTCCGTCCAGACCCGATCGGATGTAGCACTGCTGTGGGGACGTCTGGAGACGATGCCACGCCAACTGCACCAGCAGCAACCACTGACTCTGCCTCCCTCGACTCTGACAGTGATGTAGACGATCCCAGCCCAGCTGCTGTCGAGCCGGAAATGAATGACGAGCCCAACAGTGACCCCATGGACGAGACGAGACCGACAAGGACAGCGGTCATGGACACAGACGATGCGATTATAGCGATTATATTACTCAGACTTGAACGGTTATGGTTGTTGATGCAATAAAACTCATATTTTATGTTCTGAGTGTGTACTACATCATTGGCGTTGAAAGAACGTGGAACGATGGACAAAGACAAGAGAAGCTGTTGCTTCAGTTCAACGAATCCAAGTCGCGTTGGGATGTGCAAAATAATTATCTCCGTGAGATAGTACGATTTTGGTTTCGCTGTTGACTGGTATTCGTAGAAACTATCCACATTTCCAGTCACACTCGCGATCGTATCGATTCGAAGTTCAGCCATGCACAATTAAAAGTTGTTATTGGCTTGGTTAGTGCTTCCGTTGATGGCGTCGGTGCTGACTGTTCAGATGCCTCATTTCACTTTTTATATTAAATGTTGATGGTGTGCTGTATTATTTATTTACAAAGCCCAGCTGTTTGATCGAGTTGCGGCATGGCCTTCACCAGGATGATGCTCCCTTGAGACCAAATGACTAAGGACATAAACACATCACGAAAAGCAAAACAAAAGCAGTGTCAGTATTAGTAACATTGCCGTAGTTACGCTCCAGTTACAGCCGAAAAGCAGACGTAGAAATGTGCAGGCAGATGATTCGAAAGTGCTGTCAGACACCGACACTGAACTGGTGATACGGTCGTTCTGCGGGCACTGGTTCAGCATTTGAGGACGTGACAGGTCACAGGTATGATGACAGTTATCTGGATTGCATAGGTCAGCACCGCCACCCAGGGATGTAGGCTTCGTGATCAGGTCTGCATGATGAGGACTGGTCAGCGAGGCAGTGGCCAAGGTGGATGGTACCTGTAACACAATACCAACCAATCAAATACACCCACATGCAGCTCATAGCATTTGGGTGAGGCCATCATGCACATTGTACATGCAGGTTTAAGTGGCAGGTGATAGATGTGCGACATTTGTCTTCTCCAAGGGACGGAACAGTCAATTACTTCGCATTTACCTTTGTACCTTTGCACGCATCACGGTCTGCCATCATACACATTGAGGAAAACCACAGCCATCAAGCACCCGGCATGCACAGCTGAAACAAACACGTCCAAGTATAACATGCAATGTAGGTCTTTGATAGGGCGGTGCACAGGTGTCCTTCCGCCATGTGTGGCCAGATTAATGTGAAGAAGTACCGAAGAATGGAATTGCCTGTTTCATTTCAAGCACCGTGCTACATTCATGAACTCAATAAAGAAAGGAAGAAGCAAAATGAGAAGCATGTGAAGGTACTGACCCCAAAAATGTGGTTCAGGAAGAGTGGACGCAACATACAATTTGTCCAAATTTGTATGATTATGTTTGCCACTCTGGCCATGTGTTTAATTTATTAGTATGATGGCGCAATCTGGGTTTTCATCATGATGCATCTATTCAGCGTTTTTCATCTTTCACTATCTCAGAGTGATTTTGTTTTTCATCCGCACAGGTATTGAAAAAGTAATTTTAAGACACTGAGCGAAAGTCTAGTAACCTCTTCGTTCGCGATAACTCCAGTCACGAAAGTACCAGTACCTTTTGCTGCCCTGTGTTGCACTGCAGCACTCCACGATCACACGAGAACTACAGCCACCGTACAGTACGTTCTCCTCGGAAGGTAAGTCGAGATACTGCCTTTCCTATGAATTTAGAAGCCAAATTTAGTTGGGAAGCGCGCACGCGTAGCAGCGGTCCGCTCGCTCAGATGATTCAAGACCGACTGACTGGGGGCCGCACGGCCGCTAGTGACTTCGGGAGACGCCCGGTCGCGGATTGGTCGAGGGCGCAGAACCACCCCCTGACGTCACATCCATGTCGACGGCCTTCTAGAAGGGGAAATGGTCTGTTTCTAGTGGCGGTGACGATGTGTTACGTTTACGGTACACTTTTACAATCGCAAGGCTTACGGGATTATATAAATTACGGTTACGGGACAGCCAAACGTATAACTTTATGTGAACACAGTTACATCTAGCATTAACGACGGCGGCGGTACACGCCGGTCGATAGAGGTCACGTCTCTGGCGCCTGGCTGGCGGGGTGTCAGCCGGAAGGAGGGAGGGGAAGGTACAAGGTCCAATGTACGTCTCCGTTCGGGCGGTGGCTCCTGACGTATGCAGCAGACAGGCCGACGCCAGTCTCGGAGCCGGGGACTTGTCGTGCCATGAACGGAGTGGGTTGGGGCTGAATTTATGGGATCAAGACGCTCAAAAACTAACTCTCTTACACAAACAATATGGGACTGACTGCTTTTGTTTCCAGTTCTACCACTTAATTTTAAAGCAGACATGGAACTGTTCGTGATCGAGCAAATGCATTCCAGGAACAACAAAAAAACTTAACCTGCTAGTTATGGTGTAGATTGAGAAAGGGTAGAGCAGGGTTGGATACCTGCCAAATACTTCTTCTGTATGTGCCCCCAATAAAATGCTAAGGACACATCAATGTTTTGGAAACAGACGACGGGCAACTAATTTCCGACAACGGAGACGTTCTGGAATATTGGAACGCATCATTTAATGAACTATATGAGACTACATGTCATACAGATAATAGCTATCGGCGAATCAACGACAATCTGACTTCTATAGATATCCCCAAATTAACCAAAATGGAAAGAACTCCTGCAATGGTCGTACTACAAGTGAAGACTCTTTACATGTGCTTAAGGGTACGATGAATAGCAAAGTTACTTCTGCTATTCGATTTTCGAAGGAATTTTTCCTTTTCTTCTGGTCGGGCCTAGGGAGCATGATCGTAGGTTACATCAATGAAGCAAAAGGAAGAGGAGTGTTTTCATAGCGCATCGTCGTGGAGTGGTAACATTGATAGGAAACAGAGTAATCGAAAGAGTATTAAGAATATATCGATTTGCCTACTATATAGTTTCTAAAATAGTGGCTAAGGTCTTGTCAAATATAATGAGGAGTGTCGTGGAAAGCACAAGTATAATGGCCTTTGAGATTAAACGGGCTCAGTTAGAGGAAGATTTAGTGGTTCCAGCTAGCGAACTCTGCCGGATGTTCTTAAATGCTGCGAACGTAAAAGTCATAAAGTCATAAAGTATTAAGGCTTAATATGAGCCACAGGGGCCCATCTGGGTTAAGCCTATCTAGAAAAGGTACTAGAAATGTATATACTCTCACCCCAATCAATCCCTTATCCCAAGTTCCTAGGAAGCTATATATCCCAGCATATCTAGCACCACTCACTTGCTACCGCATAACAACCTCAACAATCACAAGCTCCTCCCATCATACCCATCGTGCCACCATAGACAATCTCATCAGCATCACATCCCGAAGGAAAGTGCCGAATCCACTGCTAGGCACACCCCGCACAAATTCATAAAGCGTTCAGACTCAATAACAGACTCACTTGCTATTGCATAATACACTCAACAATTACAAACTCCTCCCATCATACCCATTGTGCTACCATAGACAATCTCATCAGTATCACATCCCGAAGGAAGGTGCTGAATCCACTGCTAGGTACACCCTATATAAAGTTATAAAGCGTTTATACTTAATAAGAGACTCACTTGCTATTGCATAACACACTCAACAATTTCAAACTCCTCCAAACTCCCATCTCCTCCCTGTCGATCAACCCTCCCTGGAATACAGAAAAACAAGCCTCCTATTCTTATAATGATTGTCTATGCCGTTTTTAAAGATGTTCAGTGTGTTGCTACTGACAATGGTTCCGGGCAACTGGTTCCAGTGTTCTACTACCCTGTTGGTGAAGAAAGATTGTCTTAACCTTGTCCTGCTGTGATTAACTTTAATTTTGAATTGATGACCTCTAATTGCATCAGTTCTGTTAAATTCAAACATTTCTCTGAGATATCACTGTTCCTGACCATGAACAAATTCAAAAACCTCGATAAGATCTCCTCTCAGCCTTCTATATCTAAGTGAAAACACATTCAATTTCTTCAATCTTTCCTCATATGCCAGGTTGCCTATACCATTAACCATTTTTGTTGCCCTCTTTTGTACTCTCTCTAAAAGCCAACAATCTTTCTCATAACTAGGGGACCAAGCTTGGACACAGTATTCCAAATGTGGCCTGACATATGCACAGTAAAGCTTCCTGATGACCTCCTCACTTTTGTATGACACATTCCTCTGTATTGCCCCAAGCATTCTTAGTGCCTTCTTCCTGGCTTCTTTGGTCTGTTCTGATGCCCCCAATTTTGTGTTCAAAATAACATCTAAGTCCTTCTCCTGCTGAGTCACAGATAGAACTTGGCCACAGTATGGAGCCTTCATATGCTGCCTACCTACATGCATGATTTTGCACTTATCAAAAGTAAATTTCATTTGCCATTTTTCGGACCACTTCACAAGCTCGTCTAAGTCTTTCTGTAGCAAGACCTGCTCATTGTGCCCTGTTATTGCCCTAAAGACCTTCAAATCATCCGCAAATTTCAAAACCTTACTGCTTAGGCCACTTTCAATGTTATTTACAAATATAACGAAAAATAGTGGCCCCAGTACTGACCCCTGGGGGACTCCACTAAGAACATTTTGCCATGATGACTTTGTACTTCACTCCTTTCTTCGCGAGGCCGATTGCGCCGAGCTGCCTGACGGAGCAGTCGGGCGGGCGGTCCGGTTCCGGTAACTTGAACAGGTAACTGACCTGATAAAGTGCTGCTATATAGGTGACGTGAGGTCAAATGGCGGGTCTAGCATCTGTATTGCATCATTAGTAATGTACAAAATAGCACTTATGTCCATTTTGGACCATCGAAACACAATCACAGCGATCCATAACCATGACAAGCCAAGCCACGCAAAACAAGAAAATGTTGATATATGTGACCTCATTTGACCTTGAAGATATTGACCTAAGGTCATGAAACTTGCACACAAGTGAGTTCACTACCGTAACCATCCACCCTGCGAATTTCGCTACTCCAGCTGTAATAGGAGCCGAGATCTTAGTTGGCGGTTTCCGCCCCCCCCCGCCTCCAGTGCGCGTAATTTTCAGAGGCCCTCCAGCGCGCGGTTAAAACAATTGGGAGGGCACAATAGATGAAGTAATGGGCTGGCCTAAATGGGTCGGGGGAGGGGCACATCACATAGGATCACATGTTAAAAGTTGAAACTATTGGAGGGCAAAGCCGACATTAGGCGGGGCGAGAGCTGGCAAGTGCCCTCCCAGAGACATACAAATATATACCCCTGGCTACAAAATGGAAGCTCATTTGTCATTCTCGTATTTCTCAACACAAACCATTCATTTTCTCAGAAGTTAAAGCCACAGTAGAAAGACACATCATATTATTACAGCTATCCGCATTCAGCTATTTGGCTCTCTAGCAGTGCAAATATCGTTGAGATATAATCAAATCTTGATGCGGACTTGGCATTACAAGGGCGAAACGTACTCTGGTCTTTCCGTGTTTGTTGTTGCAAACCTATGATTTGCTCGAAAGTGAGGGATATATGTGAAAGATCAGAGTATATTAAAGAGCGGGTACACCCAAGTTTAGTATATTCTCAGATCTAGTATATAGCGTGCCTTGGTGACGTCACAGCTAGAATATGCGATATTACACTGGAATGTGGTGGACATCTGGCAGATTATAGAATCCCATAGTAGAATATTCCAAATCTAGCAGATTCCTGGCAATTGGTGATAAAGTGCTGCAACCGCGGCAAAAACTTCACGTCCTTCATTTTTCTTACTTTTCTATAAATTTTCATTAGAAAAGAGCATATGGTACTATGACGTGCTTTACTTTCTCCTGTATTCAGCTGACACGAGAAAGCAAAGGATGACATGAAAAAGAGTACAAAGAATGAGAAAGAACGTTCAATTTCATTTAACAGCATCTACCTTTTCTGCCGAAGCTCGACGTACGACTGGCCTTGAGGGCCAGCCGGTCGTCATGGCAACGACTTAGTCGTCATGGCCTTCCGGGAGTCGGCCGGCCGGTTTTGTGTAGTGTTCTCGTTTACCGGCAAGGAAACATACGTTTTCGGTGTGATACAAGTAAAAACGATCAGGATTCGTGTGTAGAATTCTTCAGGCATTCGCATGGCATCAAATTTTCTCATGTACAATAAAAATTTCCTGCGTAAAGCCGTGGCAAATATTGGCCATTTTGGCTTGAGATGCACGCAAAGTGCTCCCGAGTATCTCCTTGGCTACGTCACAGGCCCGGAACAACTTGCCCCCCCCCCCCCCGTGAAAGATCGTCGTACTTTGTAATACTGTAGCAGTTTGGCCCTCTTATGGTATCAAAGTTCTTCAGATATCGATAACATTTGATGGAAATAGGGGCACTACAAGATAGAACCATATCCTGGTCTTGAGCGTTTGTCGACACAAATCCGAATGCTCTGGAATTTCGGAGATCAGGGGCGATGGTTTCTGAAAATGATTGTTGGGCAGGTATTTTGTTCATACCGTTCTGTCCATATGCATACTTGCGCATGAATACTTCGATTAATATTCTTGCTTCGCATGCCCATCACCCAACATGAATTAATCAAACTACCGCCCTGGTAGCTAAATCGGTTAAAGCGCTGGCCTGCATTGATCTCCCTTGTCCTGGCAAAACAGAGTTCGAGTCGCTTCACGCGCCGGCAATTAGCCCCGGCTGGCAACTGGCCCGATAAGACTGGGGATGAGCCACCGGGATGGCCGCCTTGGTGCATCGACGGCACGTTAAACTCTCGATTAATATTCTGACGTTGTACTGGAATTCATGCCATCGGGTAGTGTGGACGGGGTTCAAGCAACAAACGCTGCCTAGCAACAGGATCCTGGCCCATACAAGCCATCCCAGCAGGAATTCAGACAAAATAGAAAGCAAAAATACTGAAACCGTTTGGCCACCGCCGATGTGATTTATATCCTATCGGAAAATGTCCTCACACTCAACACTAATATATTGAAGTCTGCTTGATTCTAGAAGAACCACATGGGAGTTAGGTTGACATCGCACTGGCGGGGTTATCCCATGGACATTGCACACAAAGCGTTTAGTGCGCTTTTTGCTCCCCCTCCAACCGTATACGAAGCCGTTTTACTTCCATGCACACGATAGACGTTATGTTACAAAACAGGATTCTAGGACAAATGTACGCAAGGACAAATGTACGTATGGCAGATGTACGTAAGCAAATGTACGTAAGCAAATGCACGTAAGCAAATGTACGTAAGCAAATGTACGTAAGCAAATGTACGTAAGCAAATGTACGAAAGCAAATGTACGTAAGCGCAGATGGACGTATGGCAATTGTACGTAAGTGCAGATGTACGTATGGCTAATGTACGTAAGCGCAAATGTACGTATGGCAAATATACGTATGGCAAATGTACGCATGCGCAAATGTACGTATACGCAAAAGTACGTAAGCGCAAATGTACGTATGCGCAAAAGTACGTATGCGCAAATGTACGTAAGCGCAAATGTACGTAAGCGCAAATGTACGTATGCGCAAAAGTACGTAAGCGCAAATGTACGTATGCGCAAAAGTACGTATGCGCAAATGTACGTAAGCGCAAATGTGCGTATGCGCAAAAGTACGTATGCGCAAATGCACGTAAGCGCAAATGTACGTATGCGCAAAAGTACATAAGCGTAATTGTACGTAAGCACAAATGTACGTAAGCGCAAATGTACGTGAGCGCAAATGTACGTAGGCGCAAAAGTACGTATGCGCAAATGCACGTAAGCGCAAATGTACGTATGCGCAAAAGTACATAGGCGTAATTGTACGTAAGCGCAAATGTACGTAAGCGCAAGTGTACGTAGGCGTAAAAGTACGTATGCGTAAATGTAAGTGTGCGCAAATGTACGTATGTGCAATTGTACGTATGCGCAAATGTACATCCACTTACGCATACGTACCTTTGGGTTTACGTACACTTGGTTAGGTACATACGTAGACAAGGTCATTCTGCATCGAATGACATTTTCCCCATACATTTTTTTTTTACAAAATAAATAATTATGTTTTATACTTGGCATACCTAACGTTCGGTTGTAGGAGCTGACAAGAAAGTGACAGTGCCAAGGAGTTTTCAACCTCATGTTCGCGACCCCCCCCCTCCATTTTTAGCAAAAATATCACCGGATTAGGCCTGTTTGTACCCTGGTATGCATCTCACGGTACGAACAATTCTGCTATGATCAACTTTAGCTGATATAGATGGTGCAGCATGTAAAATAAGGAGGGGGGGGGGGGAGCTGCCTGTGCAGTAGGCACCCACGGTACCCCGCCTGCCTACGCCCATCGACGAACAAAAACTCAGATGCACGCCTGTTTTCCACGAAATGGTTACTGGCTGCCACTGGGGAATGGAGCCTTCCTTGTGGGTTTGACGGAAAAAAATGAGACACATTTGAGTTCCTGAAATTGTCCGGTCGGTGACACAACGGATACTTTTTTTACCTCTGCGTACAATTGCCATACGTACATCTGCGCTTACGTACATTTGCTTACGTACAATTGCGTACGTACATCTGCCATACTTACATTTGCTTTACGTACATTTGTCCGGTTACCGTTAACGACGATTAACCATGATTCGATTCCAGGCTTAGCTCAAGCACAGACAACTGATCTTTGATTGGTCGAGAGATTCTGAACGACTGCCAATAGCGTCACAGCTCACAGCCACGTGCAGTCACTCCCACATTCACTCAGGGCCTGCGGTTGGGAACCCAAGACTCCCGTTCCTGACGTTACTCCTGCTCGCGTATCTGCAACACGCACATCGGCTGCTGAGGTAAGAATACTTGGAGTGGGGTAATGGAACCTGATGGGTTGAAGAGGATGAACTGCCTTTCACTGCTGGTTCCGCTGATATCCGGGGAGGTGGGTGGCGGAGAGGGAGAATTGCTGCTCGTGGTCCAATTTTCGTTTCAAGATCTGCATGAATGAACATATCCAATGAATAGTGTTGTTACCCTCTTCTTAATGAACACCTCGAAAAAGATCGTTTCAACTTTTAAAATACTTGTGTTGTAACTTGAAACTTGGCAGTCCGTCAAGGTCGGGATGTCTGCAGAGCGATAGATCGTTTGTCGCTTGTCTAAAATGGCATAGCACCCAAATGTCTTGCACGAAAAAATATACCAAAACCCCTCTTGCCTACCGACCCAAACTCCGTGCCATCTTATTGTCACTGGGCGTCACAATTGCCAGCAGACCATACTTTGTGGAACACTAAACTTTTCCCTTGAACGGCAACAAATTGCCGCCAACGCCAGTTACTATAGCAACTGGCGTTGTTGACAATTTGTTATCAATGTGTCGGCCGATATCATCCGCATCGGTCGTGAGGACATTGCCCTAGGGTCAAGAAATTCATACTGCTGGGAGTTTACTACAAACCTAATCTACCTTCCATATGCTGTGCTTCTAGCTTCAGGTTTTTTTTTCGAGATTCTAGGCCGGCGAATCCCTCCCCCCCCCTCCCCCCCCCCCCCACCCCCTGGCGTGCTCGTTATGTGAGAGGCCCTCGGGCGCGTGTGCTATGTGAAATAGCTAATTTCTACTAGGAACCAGCTTGGAATCCTTACTAATACGCGCCCTGAAGGGCCTCTCAAAATTACGCGCACTGGAGAGGGGGGGGCGGATTCCGCCCCCCCCAATATCTGGGCTCCTATTATAGCTAGAGTAACGAAATTATCAGGGTAGATGGTGAACTCTATTGTGTGCAAATTCCATGTCCTGAGGGCAATATGTTAAATGTCAAATGAGGTCACATATGTCATATTTGGCTTGCTTTGCGTGGCTTGGCTTGACATGGCTATGGATCCATGCGATTGTGTTTAAATGCTCCAGAATGGGCATCAATGATGTTTTGAACATAACTAATGATGCAATACAGATGATAGATCCGGCATTTGACCTCAGGTCACCTATATATCAGCACTTTATCGGATCAGTTACCGGTTCCAGTTGCCGGAACCGGACCGCCCGCCGGATCGACGGGCGACCCGCCGCAATCGGCTTCACGAAGAAAGGGCTGAAGTACATGAATGAAGTATGGAAACGCTTATGTTCACAATGACAAAAACATAAATTTTCAGTGGGGAGCAGCATGCAAATTGGCATGAATCGCATGACTGTCATTTGCGTTTATAACAACCTTCCAGTTGAACAAATTTGGTTCCATTGACCAGTCATGAATTTGACATGAGTTGACCTCGGTGACCTAGGATGATCTTTAAACAATATTGCACGACAATATACATCAAACAAGTCGCTAGTATTGCCTAGAACACTTCCCTTTTGCCGATATACGGGAAGCGCATCAACGCCGATTTATGTGGCTGGACGCCACGAAATGTTTTGACTTCGACGCCCTCTAACTCGAACAATTTTTCGGCCGATTTTAGTTTTTCTTATTTTAAGCGCCGCGCCGGACATTTCAAAGTAGGTACACAAAACATTGCATATATCGACAAGTAAAATCTGGAGTTATTTACGAAAAATCGGAGGGGTGGGCGGATTTCGCAGCTTTCCTATGCCAAAACTAGCCAATTCATGCCACTTGGCAACTTTACTTGCAACCGAACGCTTCTCCTTCATGTAAGCATATACGCACATACCAACGCTTAGCTTCACGTGACACGCGCTTCGGTACCTTCGTTGCTATGGTAGCGTGCCGTATTTACACTGTGCATTGTTGTTGCTTAGTCTACAAGTGCGAATGCAGTGGCTGGGTGGACACCGAGCGACATCCGCAAGGACGCGCTGAGAGAGAGAGGATAAGTTTGTTGGTGATATATTGTTTTAGTAACCTGAAAAACCATACTTTTGTGTTCCGAAATTCTGAGTTTCATGCATGGAAAGTGTCATTTGATAGCTTTTGTTGTACTTTGTTTTTCGTTGTGTGTGATGAGCAGAAAACCTTGACTGACAACTATTGACGCCAACGGACGGTAGCGATATCATATGGAAATAAGGCATGCCATTGGAAGCGGAAAATGTGACAATGATTGTGGAACACGTAGAGAATAGGAGGGGAGGGGACGCTGGGCGATGGGCAGTTGGTCACCCCTAAGCTTTATAAACGGGTGTTGGGGTGGCAGGAAAATCTTTCTCTGATGGGTGTATCCCCCACAGCAACAAATGGCGACTGATAGCAAGATAACTAATAGTTTAACCCCACACCTGAACTCGCGGTGCAGTCCAGTGTAAGTGTTCGTGATGACGGCAAAGTGCAGCTAGACTTGTGATATGGGCAATCCCAGCCCAATTTCCCAAGATCAAGTCCCAATGACGTCCTTAGCCCTCCCAATAATACTTCTAGTGAAAAAGTGTGGAGGGCTCCTCCCTCTCTCTCTCTCTATCTCTCTGTCTCCCCTCGCCTCCAGCGATCACCATACACTGAAAAAGAAAACATATTTAAAGTCATAAAGTATTAAGGCTTAATAAGAGCCACAGGGGCCCCTCTATGTTAAGCCTATCTAGAAAAGATACTAGAAAAGTACATGCTCACACCCCAGTCAATCCATTATCTCAAGTTCCTCGGGAGCTATATATCCCAGCTTATCTAGCACCATTCACCTGATATTGCATAACACACTCACCAACAATTACAAACTCCTCCAATCATGCCCATTGTGCTCCCATAGCCAATCTCATCAGTATCACATCCCGAAGGAAGGTGCTGAATCCACTGCTAGATACACCCTATATAAAGTCATATAGTGTTTAGACTTAATAAGACACCCAAGGGCCAATCCAGTTAAGTCTGTAAATGGAAGATACCATAAGCCCGGTAAAAATATCCACCCCAACCATCACCACATCCTAAAGAAACCATCCACCAACATCCCACACTCACTGCTCTGCCTTCGTCGCGGCCGGTCGTGTTTTTTTTGGCACTCCAGTGACGAGGGAAAATCGTGAGTAAAATATTGGGCACAGGTGGTCAGTAGAGGGTGGATTTGTTCTATTGTAGGCCTAGGCTGAGAAAGAGGGGTTAGATTGTTTAAATTTGGAAAATTAGACTTATCCTAGGTATCCTAAGCTTCTAGAATTATCGAGCGGCCACGTGGACGCTTTATAGACGGGTGGAGCGGCCACATGGCTTAGGTTTCTGTTAGCATAGAGGAATAAGTTCGTGTCCGCTTGGTGTTTAAGTTTAAGATAGAGAGTAAGATCAGAATAGTGAGCTTAAATTACACTAGGTGGCTTCTATAATTATCGATCGGCCACGTGAACGTTTTGTAGACGGGTGGGGCGGCCTCGTGGCTTAGGTTTCTGTAGTGTAGAGGAGTACGTTTGTGTCTTTTTGGTGTTTAAGTTTAAGATAGAGTTTAAGACTAAAGTAGTGAGCTGAAATTATAATAGGTATATCTTCATATACTAGTGTAATTGTAGAGGTGTCTAGGCTTTTTTGGATTATCTTAGTATTTAGTTTGGTTTAATTGGAGTTTGTAGCTGGTGGGAGTCGGGATAACTAGGATTATCTTTGCTTAGTTCAGTTTGTGTAAGCGGAGATATATCTTGTCGTTTATTCAGTGCGAGTGTTACTAGATTAGGCGTTAAAGTACAATATACTAGATAGCTCATTCACTGCTCGGTTACATTAGTTGCTTTTACAACTTGGTTTGTAAAAGTTTAGCTTAACTAGACTTAGTTAGTTATAAGAGTAGCAAAAAAAAAGAACAAAAAGAAACATAAAAATGCAAGATGACTGTGGGAAGTGTGAGTGTATGCGAGTCATTAGGGAATTGAGTAGGAAAGTAAATATGTTATCAAGGGAGGTGGAGCGCCTGAAGCGTTTGGTGGCAGGGCCCATCATAAGAAATGCCCGACAGGCAAGCCAGGTGCAGGAGTCTAGGAGTGATAGGGATGGATATAGCTTGGTCCAGGATAGTAGAGGGTGGAAAGTAGCTAGACGCCAGAGTACCAGACGGCTAGCTTTAAGGAAAATTGACCCAGGCATTGAAATTAATAATATGTTTGAGGTACTGCAAGAGATGGAAAGCAATGCTGCTAGGGATGGAGGTAGGAATGACCAGGTAGTTGAAGATAGAGAGAGGGAGGTTTTAGTTATAGGGGACTCGAGAGTTAAGTACATGGATCGCACATTTTGTAGTAGTAACCCCAGCAAACGGACTCGTGTTTACTTCCCAGGTGCCCAGGTGCCAGGGTAAAGGATGTTGGGGATAGGTTAGAAGGAGTAATGAATGGTAGTGGAGAGAGTACAGTAGTAATTGTGCAGATTAGTGTGGACGATGTAGGACGAGCTAAAACAGAGGAAACAATAAAAGAGAATAGGCCTTTGATAGATAGGTTAGCAGGAAGTAGGAAGAGAGGAGTGGTCACATCTATCCTCCCTATGGTAAATGCAAGTGTAGAATGGCTTTCGAGGGCCATTGGGCTGAATACCAGGGTGGCCAAGATTTGCAAGAAGCTTGGGGTGAGGCTCTTGGATTTGTGGGGGGATTTTTGGGGAGTACTGAAATGTTTACATTAGATGGGCTAGAGCTGAGCAAGAGAGGAGTGGAATTGCTCAGCAATAGGTATGAGGAGGCTCTCAGTAGGAAACAGGGAAACTAGGCAGGTCATGGGGGGATGTAGCTGATAAAGAGAGAAGTATTGCAAGCAAGGGAAGGAATAGTTATCATGTTTTATGTCAATGCCAGAAGTGTTAGGAAACAAATTGGGGAACTGCATGCATATATGTTGTCTGAAAAGCTAGATTTGGCATGTATAACAGAGGCATGGGTTAATGAAAGCATTTTTGGAGACAACTTGCAATAATTTGAATTGACAGGCTACAACATGCATGCTTATCAAAGGAAGGCAAGAATGGGAGGCGGTATACTCTTGTATGTAGGCAAGTAATGAAATGTCATTCAATAGAGGATAGTGTACATAGTGAGGGAGTAGAATCCTTGTGGTTAGATAGCATTCTGAAGAATGGAAAAAAAATTACAATTTGGAGATTCTATAGACCTCCAGACCAGAATGGAAACACTGACAGGTTGATGCAGGAAGAGATAAGTAGGAGAGTGCAGGAGAGAACTGCTTTGTTGGGGGATTTCAACCTAACATAATTGGAAAGCAAAACTATAGGTCTAAACAAATCAGAAAGAAGTTTCATGGCTTGTTTTGAGGACAATTTCTTCTTTCAAATGACACATGAACCTACAAGGGAAAAGGAAACATTATATTTTGTGCTTACTATTGAGGAAAATTTGGTACAAAATGTGAACATAGGAGAGACCTTTGGTAATAATGATCACAACATTATACGCTTCTCATTGTATGTTGGAAGTGTAGGAACCAATAAAACATTGATTCCAAATTTTGCTACAGGGCATTACAATGAGTTCAGGATCTTCCTGAATTAAATTAATTGGGAAGACTTGTTGAAGGGCTTAGATGCTTATGAAATGTGGAGAATGATAAAAGATAAACTATTTCAAGATCAGGATAGGTTCATTCCCAATAGACAAATTATATTAACCAGGGTTAAACACCCTTCATGGCTGATCAGGGAAGTAAAGCATTTACTGGAGTCAAAGAAACAGGCATTCAGGAAACTAAAAGATGCTAACTCTGAGGTAAACCTTGAATCATATAAAATTGCCATAAATAAAGTTGGGAAGTGTGTTAGGGCAATCTAAAAGAATGGCTGAAATCAAATCATCTCGAGAATGTTCAGCAGGTAATGCTAAGAGATTCTTTAGCTTCTATAAATTTAAGGCTAAAAAGTGTCGTGTAGGGCCACTGGAGGTAGATGGGGAAATAGTGGTTGATGATTGTGATATTGTGGAATCCCTAAGCAAGTAATTATCATCAGTCTTTACTAAAGAGAATTATGGTACAATAGAAACAACTGAAGGTTATGCCATGACAGGTGATAGGCTGGAGGATCTTACAATAGCTACAGAAGCTGTAGAAAAGCAGTTGCAGAATATAAAACATAATACAGCTTCTGGACAAGATGATATATATACTAGGGTATTAGTAGAGAGTGCTAAAGCTTTAGCAGTTCCCCAGGTATCACATTCAGGGGGTCCATGAAAAATTATGAAGTACCTGAAGATTTGAGAAATGCAAGCGTAGTACCAATTTTCAAACATGGAAGTATGAAGTGTGTAGGACATAAAGACATAAAGACATAAAAGATCAGTGCAACTATGAGCCACAAGGGCCCTTCTTGGTTACACTTTGTACACTGAACCAGTTGCCCACCAAATCTGTCAATCAACCCTCCCTGGAATACAGAAAAACAAGCCCCCCCTCCTCCTATTCTTATAATGATTGTCTATGCCGTTTTTAAAGATGTTCAGTGTGTTGCTACTGACAATTGTTCCTGGCAGCTGGTTCCAGTGTTCTACTACCCTGTTGGTGAAGAAAGACTCTCTTAACCTTGTCCTGCTGTGATTAACTTTAATTTTGAATTGATGACCTATAATTGCATCATTTCTGTTAAATTCAAACATTTCCCTGAGATATCCCTGTTCCTGACCATGAACAAATTTAAAAACTACAGCAAGGAAACTACAGGCCAGTCAGTTTGACCTCAATAGTTTGGTCAATGTGACCTCAATAGTACTAGACAATCTGGTTAAACAGAATGTTCGGATTCATCTTGATAGGCACAACCTTTTAAGGGATACTCAACATGGATTTCGATCTCGAAAGTCTTGAAGGTCTTGAAGGTCTCGAAGATCTAACCTATTGGAGTGCATGGAGTATGTTACTAAAGAAGTAGACAATCAAAGCAGGATGGATGTTGTGTACTTGGACTTTAGCAAAGCTTTCCATAAAGTTTCACATGGGAAGCTAATTCAACACCTACAGCAACATGGGATTGTTGGAAAAGTATAGGTTGGATTGAAACATGGTTGAGGGGAAGGAAACAAAGGGTAGTGATAAATGGATGTTAAATTAATTGGAAGGATGTTCTGAGTGGAGTACCACAGGGCTCTGTTCTAGGGCCACTTCTCTTTATCATATTTGTGAATAACATTGAGGTAGGGCTGAGGAATAAAGTGTTCAAATTTGCTGATGACATCAAGCTGGTAGCAGTGGCAAACAGTAGTGATCAATCTAGTAATATTCAACGAGACTTGGAGGACCTAAAAAAGTGTGCTGATCAATTGCAGATGTCTTTCAACTATGACAAGTGTAAGGTTATACATCTGGGGTCTGGAGATGGGACTTTCAGATATACAATGGGAGGGAGGGAACTGGATGTTTTTGAAGAGGAAAGAGACTTAGGTGTGTTGGTTCCAAAAGACGCTAAAGCAGAAAAACAATGTATCTCAGCTAGGAACAGGGCACTCAGAATGTTGTCACTCATTAATAGAAGTGTTAGATACAAGAGCAAGGAAGTCATGAATAAAATGTACTTAGCATATGTGCGACCCCACTTGGAATATTACGTATAAGCATGGAGCTCCTACCTAGAAAAAGCTATATATATATATATGTATATATATATATATATATATATATATATATATATATATATATATATATATATATATATATATATGTTAGAAAGAGTGCAGAGCAAAGAAACTAGACTCATCAGTGGAATAGGTAAGTTATAAAATGGAGAAAGGCTTGTGGCATTAGATACGTACTCACTTAAGTATAGGAGATTAAGGGGGGACATGATTGAAATGCACAAAATTGTTAAAGGACTAGATCAGGTCAATTTGAATGACGCTCTTCAGTTTAGAGTATCAGATAGGGGTCATCATTTCAGGTTAGACAAGTTGATGTGTAGGACAGCTTAGCGACAACAGGTCTTCAGTCAAAGGGTTTTTGACCGGTGGAATAGGCTGCCTGCTGATGTTGTGGGGAGTTCCTCATTGAATGTATTTAAAAGTAGGGTGGACAATTGTTTTAGAGAGGAAAATCTTGTTTTTGAGTTCTATTTTTGTATGGATAGGGTGAGATTTATGCTAAGTAAGTGTGCACGGCACAGACCCCTTTAAGCAGGCATGGATGCAGTTTGAAAATTATTGGTAAGGCATTCAATCCACATGTTTTAAGAGGGATCAAGGGAATAGGGCTGGATAGCTAGGGTAGATAGCTATCCAGCCCTATTCCCTTCGAATACCTGATATTTGATATTTAATACCCCTGATATTTGAACATATCTAGCGGGGTCCCGATAAACTGTCCAAAAATAAGCTCCATGAGCAGTGCTCTGAGCCCAAGTCTGGTGTCCAATTCCATTTCTACTAACCCCATCTAGAGTCTACGGAATTGCGACACCCTTGAAGGATGTAAGCAGTCCTCATCCGAGGTGTCGGTTATAACTGCTAACACTCTTTGCACATTCAAGCTACTCCTGTTATGAGCGTCCGTGACACCCATGTTGAAGCCTACTACACCCGTCCCGGGTATAGTAATTCACCACACCATCCCGCGGCGTGTCGCTTCTCAAGTGCAACACCCATTCAAAGTGTCGGGGCAGAACAATTTACGTCGTCTCCGCAAAAAAAAATCGCATCGTAGGCTAGAAATAAATGCAGCTGGGTCCCGAAAACTCGCGCCTCCCTAACACGCGAGGGAAAGAGAGAGAGAGAGAGAGAGAGAGAGAGAGAGAGAGAGAGAGAGAGAGAGAGAGAGAGAGAGAGAGAGAGACAGAGACAGAGACAGAGACAGAGACAGAGACAGAGACAGAGACAGAGACAGAGACAGAGACAGAGACAGAGACAGAGACAGAGACAGAGACAGAGACAGAGACAGAGACAGAGACAGAGACAGAGACAGAGACAGAGACAGAGACAGAGACAGAGACAGAGACAGAGACAGAGACAGAGACAGAGACAGAGACAGAGACAGAGACAGAGACAGAGACAGAGACAGAGACAGAGACAGAGACAGAGACAGAGACAGAGACAGAGACAGAGACAGAGACAGAGACAGAGACAGAGACAGAGACAGAGACAGAGACAGAGACAGAGACAGAGACAGAGACAGAGACAGAGACAGAGACAGAGACAGAGACAGAGACAGAGACAGAGACAGAGACAGAGACAGAGACAGAGACAGAGACAGAGACAGAGACAGAGACAGAGACAGAGACAGAGACAGAGACAGAGACAGAGACAGAGACAGAGACAGAGACAGAGACAGAGACAGAGACAGAGACAGAGACAGAGACAGAGACAGAGACAGAGACAGAGACAGAGACAGAGACAGAGACAGAGACAGAGACAGAGACAGAGACAGAGACAGAGAAGAGACAGAGACAGAGACAGAGACAGAGACAAACAAGACAGAGAAAGACAGAGAAAAAACAGAGACAGAGACAGAGACAGAGACAGAGAAGAAGAGAGAGAGAGAAAGAAAGAGAGAGAGAGAGAGAGAGAGAGAGAGAGAGAGAGAGAGAGAGAGAGAGAGAGTATTGTGGAGAATTGTGCTTAGGTGGAGAATTGTGCTTTGCGAGACATCAAATTTGCATTATCGCAAGCCTTCAAATGTTTTAGATTGCCTTCCCTTGCGCATATATCGATATATTTTGAACAAACATGAATCTTGGTAATCTTGTGTATCGTAAAGGTCATGTAGGACCATCTTGGGCAGCGTTAAGCACGTACATCAAGTTAGCGTCGTATTCATATTCTCATTCCGCGATAAGTTTATCAAAGACGTATTCGTATTGGTATTCACATTCAGCGACTGTTTATATTCGTTCGAATCAATGACCACAAATGATAGTGCATGCACTGACCTCGCCGGAAGCAACTACATAGTCCTCACAAGCCCACTTTAACTGTCAAGGTCCAACGCAAACCGGTTTCTTCGGAATTTGCTTTAGTTTTCACCCAAACCTGCCCAAATCTGGTATCAAGCGATAGCCCGTGGTGAACCCTGACGTAACATTTAAAACCAGGACATGTCAAGGTCAAGCTTCAAGGTCAAATGTTAGCTTGATTGAAGGCGATGGCGATATTGAAGCGATAGTGACCGAACGCGAGGTTCGATCGCTACCGATTCAATTTCCATCAAATGGGCGTCATTCGACGTGGCTTGTTGTGCAGTATCCGAAGGTTGAGAAATCGAATTATTATTCAAGGTCAAAGATCAAACTGATTTCTTCGGTCGCATTGCATTTTGTTTTCGTTTCCACACAAACCTACCCAAGTATCGTAAACCTGAAGGTTTTGACCTTCAGGTTTATCTTCAGGTTTGCTTGACTTCTTCGATTGTCTCGCGTTTGGTCTTTGAGTTGCATAACATGGGAGTCATTCGACGTGGCTTGTTTCGCTGTATCCGAAAGTTGAGAACTCAAAATAGTTTCGAAGGTAAAAGGTCAAGCTGGTCATTCCGGTCGCCTCGTTATTTTGTTCGTTTTCGCCCAAACCTACCCAAATAAATTATCAAGCAATAGGCCGTGGTGAACGTACGAGTAACATTTCAATTCGGGACATGTCAAGGTCAAAGGTTAATTTTTCGAAATTATCGCGCTTCGTCGCTATAACTTCAAATTGCACCAAGTGGGTGTCATTCGACGTGGTTTGCCGTACGAAACCAGAAGGTTGATAAATCTAAATAATTTCAAACGCAAATGTTAACCCTCCCCGTCTTTCCGGTAATATGCTCACACCCCGTCTCGGGAGGGCGGGGTGATACACCCCCCCCCCCCTCTGATCTCCAAACTAAGCGTCGCACGAAAACGAAAGAGGTGTCATCGGAAAGCGCTCGACGAGTAGGGCCAGACACCACCCTCAAAATTGTATCCCCTCTAAAAGTGACGTCACTAGGGGCCTAAGTTATCACGACTTACATGATGTTTTTGGCTCTGGGGAGTTCATTTTGGGATCGACCATGGCCCTAAAATGCTTACCCACCCAAAAATAAATAAATAAAATAAATTTCGAAATGTTGAGTTTTAAATTTTCTTCAATTTTTTTTCTGATGGACCGAAAAACGTTGTTCGAAGTCAACTTGCACTTATAAAAAATGCTTACTTTAGCCAGAACCTTCGATTTTAGCTCTCATGGGCAAATATGCAAAACTAATAAGTAATGAAAAACGGAACATATATATAATTTATCTGGTGCGTTTTGTTTCGTCCCTAAAGATAAGCAAGCGCTGAAAGTTTCATTACAATATCTCTATCCGTTAAACCTGGAGATGACCTCATCTGACCTTCACAAACTCGTTGACCCTAGATGACCTAACCTCCAAGTTTTGATACAACATGCCAAATTGATGTGAGAAAAGGTATGCCAAATTTCGTCGTTCTTTCACTATCCGCGGAAAATCTTAGGGGCAGTGGCGGATTCCGCCCCACCCCCTACTAAGATCTCAGTTCCTATTAAGGCTGGAGTAACGAAATTATGAGGGTGGATGGGTACGGTAGTGAAATCTTGTGTGCAAATTGCATGACTTTAGATCAATATCTTCAAGGTCAAATGAGGTCACATATGGCAAAATGTTCTTGTTTTGCGTGGCTTGGCTTGTCATTGTTATGGATCGCTGTGATTGTGCTTAAATGCTCCAAAATAGGCATCAATTAAGTTTTGGACATTACTAATGATGCAATACAGATGCTAGACCCGGCATTTGACCTCAGGTCACCTATTTAGTAGCACTTTATCAGGTCAGTTACCTGTTCCAGTTACCGGAACCGGGTCGCCCGCCCGACTGCTCCGTCGGGCGGCTCGGCGCAATCGGCTTCGCGAAGAAAGGAGTGAAGTACATGAATAAAGTATGGAAACGCTTAGGTACACAATGACAAACAGTAGTTTTCAGGATGTGTAGGGAGTAACATGCAAAGTGACATCAATCGCATTGCAGTCATTTGCATTTATGACAACATTCCAGTTGACCAAGTTTGGTTCCATTAACCTGTCATGAACTTGACCTGACCTGACCTCGGTGACCTGACATGACTTTGAAACTACATAGCATAACAATATATATCAAACAAGTCGCTAGTGTTGCCAAGAACACTTCCCTTTTGCCAATATACGGGAAGCGCATCAGCGCCGATTTTTGTGGTCTGGCGCTACGAAATGTTCGACTTTAAAGGCCTCTAACTCGAATAATTTTTTAGTCGATTTAGTTTTCTTCCTTTAGACGACACGCTTGTCATTGCTAAGCAGGTACACAAAACATTGCGTATATCGACCGGTAAAATCTGGAGTTATTCACGAAAAACCGGAGGGGTGGGCGGATTTGCCCCCCTCCAGTGCGCCTGTTAAGCTGATCCTTCGGTCGCCTCTCACTTCTTTTCGTTTTCGCCTAAACCTGCCCCAATCTGATATCAAGCGATAGTCCTTGGTGAACACCAGAGCAACACTGGAAACCGGGACATGTCAAGGTTAAACTTTATGGTCAAAGGCTAAATTGAGTTGTTCGATGGCCTCGCGTTTCGTCGCAATAGCTTCAATGTGCAGAAATGGGTGTGTATTCGACTTCGCTTGTTGTTGGACCCCGGCTTGCATCCATGCCGCGGCTTGTATCCAGATCCACGCCACAAGTGCACCATCTCGCAAAAGGGCGCACAAACTTGAACCCGAAAATTACTAAGACCAAACAGTCGACATTCACCGCATTACAAATTACGAACATCGCCAGCTGTATTCCAGCGATTCGTGGTACATCAGTACATACATACATCAGTACCAAAGCAATCAAGGTACTCATAGCGATGTATCGCAGACAGTTCTGTGACTAACAACTTGTTGAACCTAATAGAGGGCACTGCTATGCACTAACGCCTGCCCCTCGAAGCCATATATGCATCACTACGGCACTAACAATTGCCATTCCATTCCTGAAGCACTTGAAACATTTCATCTGATGGGCGTGGTGAAGGTCAGCTTCCTATGGGTCTTCAGTCGCTGTGGCATCCGAGGAAACGATGAAGCAGACAGACTCGCAAAATAATACTTACAGCTACCAAGCATCGCAGAAATTCCACAACATTCTGAAGCCATCAAATCATTAATACGACAGACCATTCGGTTTTTTTAAAACCAAAGCTGGACACAAAAACACGAGTCATACACAATTACGGAACATTAAACATCAAGCCATTCGTCGATGCCTGAATGTCACCATTTCAAACCAACCATCACGAAAAAAAAGTCTTATCACGACTCCGGAGTGGACATACCTCACACATCGATTTATGTATTATGTTTCACCTCACATTTCATGCTCATCATTCAACACCCAACTTACAGTTACAAATATGCTCTTTCATTGTCAGGAATACCACGGCTCTCGACGAACACTGATCAATTATTGTCATGCATACAAAATTTATTTTTCTTTGCCGACATTCTTCGCGGATGACCACCCCTGTCTGCTTAAACTACTTTTCATCTTCCTGCGAAAAAAAAACTAACCTTTTCGAAGATTTATCAACTGAATTATGCAACATAATATTCGTTTTCTTCCTACACGCCACGAAATGGCCTGAGGAGGCCAAAGTGTCTTGTTTTAATAAAACTCAACCTCAAATTCTCACATTCAGCAGAGATTGCATAATACGGGGCGATAAATGTGTGCATGTACGCATGTATTGTCATTCGGCACTCATACGATGGCTATTGTGGCCAAGCTTCATAACATTACACATCGTAAGAAAACACTATGTCCGCGGAGCGCTCTAAAAGTAATAGCTAAACATGAAAATGACGTTAAGACACTGAGACACTGAGGTTAAGACACTGAGCATGGATAAAAGTTAATCACAGTGACCGGGCAACACTATCACAGTGCTCGCGGTGTCACCACTCAACGGCACCAGCAAGGGGGGGGGCTCTACACGAGGCTCAGCCAGCCGCACAACACTGCCGCAGTGCTGGCGGTGTTAGCACTCAACGGCAGCAGGGGGCGCTCCACACGGGGCTCAGCTAGCCGCACAACACTGCCACAGTGCTCGCGGTGTCACCACTCAACGGCAACAGCAAGGGTGCTCAACACGGTGTTCAGCCAGCCGTGCACTGCCAGCAAGTACGAGCTCGCAGTCCCCGAGGCAGCAGACTGCCTGTGGTGCGTCGTTCCAAGTTCATGCGGCGCGGTATAGGAATGAACGCTTCGAGAACTCGGTACGGGCTCCAGGTAGCTGCAAGAGACGCGAGCCGGCAGCGAGGGTTGTACCGCAGTCACGCTGTCCCTGGAGGTCAGCCCAAGCCTGGGACCGCTGGGTGACGTCTTGCATGTGAGGAACTTGCGAATGACGATGATGTTTCATTATTTGATGAGCTACTCCACTGATGGCCAACGGAGTTGACGTATGACTGGGTGATGTGGTCACGCCGGTCAGCTTGGGTCACGATTCTGGTACTGTAGTTAGTGACTCGCTGCAGCTTGCGCTTTTTAGTCGACGTGCAGCTTCCCCATACGGTCGAACAGTAAGAGATGAAGGAAAAGACCATGTATTCACCAACGCTTTCTTCACGCCTCCCGGTAGGGCTGTGCACTACTTCGACTGGGCCATCGGGATACCGTAGCAATTCCTGCAAATACAATTAATGTTGCAATTCCTGTAGCAATTCGACTGAGCAATCAGGACACCGTAGCAATTCCTGTAGCAATTCCTGCAAACATCGAGCAATTCCTGTTGCAGCGATATGTTTTTCCCAGGCAGGGTTTGAGTCCACAGTGACGTCCAGGAGCTTGATGTTAGCCACAGGCTTTATCAGTGTGCCGCACATAGAGATTGTGAAATGATCTGGTGGCTGTCGCCTGGCGAATCTGACCAGCAGCAGTTGGGTCTTTTTCGGATTCAGCTTGAGCTGTTTCAGGTGGAACCACTCAAGCGGCGCTGAGCCGAGGAACGGCGAGGAGAATAGCTTCAATAACTAATTGAGGCTTGCCGATATCAGCAAGTTAGCCAGCTGGTTTCACCATGCACAAGCCGTATGCACCGGGGCAGAGGGGGTGGAGGTGCCGATGCAGTGACGTCCGATGCAGTGACGTCAGACATTTCTCTCGGGGGGGGTCTCAGGAGATCCAAATTAATTATTTCCGTCTTTCCGGTAAGTCTCGGCAGGTTGTTGTTGAAGGCTCCCATCAAACGTTCAAACTAAGCGCTGCACAAAAGCGATACTGATATCACCGGAAAGCTCTCGATGCATAGGGCCAGAAAAAGGCTTCATTTGTCTATTCAAGATAATTTGTATCTTTTCACTTCACTTCACTGCATTTTGTTGAATTGCTGGTGAGGGACATCTACCCTGGTCGGATTTGTCAGTGGAACAAAGCTAATGATCTTTTCAAACCACTTGTTATCAATGAAAATGTGACAACCATGTCCAAGCTCAAGGAGGTCTGGAATAAGGCAGTGAAGTGTTCTCTTAGGAAGAGCAAGCTTGATGCTAAAGAGAGATTCATGGTCAGGCTTGACAAGTTATTTGATACTTTGACTTGCAAGTGTCAGATTACAAGTTGTGAGGGGGAGGGGGGGGGGGCGAGCTGTGAGGGCTGTGGAATCAAAGCCCACATTAAACGTTTCTGCAGCAGAGCGAAAGAGATTCCTGTGAAAGATCTTGCCTACATCAAGGGACAGAAAGAGAAGGCTGGAAGTAAAGGACTCCACCAAATGGAGCGCGCCCGATTTGCCAGAGCGCGAGAGACAGGTGAGGACATTAGAAAGAAATTAGATGGAACAGAAGACAGAGAAAAGGAGAAGGAGCAAGGAGGAAATGCTGCAGCAGCAGATAAGGCAGTCAGGAAAGCTGTTGAAATATTTTTTGACAGATAGTGATCAGGATTTTGGAAAGGAGAGAAGTGTTGCTGAAGATGAGGTTATCTCTGAAGTTGAGTTCTTCCCTGAAACTGACCCTAAGCCTGCAACGATAGTACAGACAAACTATAATGAGACTCAAACGCTGCCCTTGCTAGTGAAAGGTATGGCACAATACTGAGGCCAACTGCAGCGACGGCACCTTCAGCCCGATTGATGCAGGGATTATCACAGAAGACGACACAAGCACAATAATTAATAAGAGCAGGGTCCAAAGAGCATAGGAGAAGTTGATGAGAGTGCTGGGAGAAGAGTTCGAAGAGAGGTGCAGGGAGGAGGAGGGGTCTCCTGCATCCTCTTTGATGGGTGGATTGACCCGATCTATGTGATGATGGATTTGGTGGAAGTGAGAGTAGTGACCAATCTTGTCCTGCAAAGATCAAGGAAGAGCAGTATGGTGTTGCTAGAGAGCCTGGTAGCTACTATCTTTTCCACCTTACCCCAGGGAAAGTAACGAAAGAGGATGCACATGCTGAGCAGATCGCTAAGGACCTGTTTTTTTCCTGGCTGAAAGATATAGATTTTGATAAGACCTTGTGAGCCATCGGAGGTGATTTTAAAAAATGTCAACACTGGTGTGAATGCTGAAGTAATTCGGAAAATGCGGAAGTAATGCGGAAACTGGAGCTGCACCCGCGGAGAAAGCTGGTCTGGTTGGTGTGCAACATACTCACTGGTGAACTGCCCCTGCGCCATCGCATTGTTGACCTTGGTCACACTATATACTCTGTCAGACAACACATTTTTCTGGCCGATAGGAAAGCTCCCTGATTATGCTACATATTCGGATATAAATCAAAACTTTCCCTGGACCTCTATTGGCCCTCCACTGATCAAGCTGTCTGACAATGTCATTCAAGATACCTCAACTGATCAACACTATGGTTATAACATTGTCTGCGCAGTCATTGATGGAGTGCTTCCTGCATGGTTGGCTCTGTTGGAAATTCGACCAGTCAACCACAGCCGATGTCTCACCACAGCCTGGGTGTCAAAGCACGGACTGAAAGGAAAGAACCTGAAGAATCTGCCATTAATTGTGGAATTAATCATTGGTGTGTACTATACATGTTTCAATATGAAGGTCAAACACCCGTGGATCCATGAGCCTAGGCACATCTTGTTCCAGCTGGTGTTCCTCAATTTGTAGAGGAAGGAGGTGCTGGACCTTGGGGTGGGTGGGAGGGTGGAGAGAATACTGGCCATCAGGGGAGAAGAGGGCACAGACACTCAGCTGGGGGACTCCTCTGTCAGAACCAGAAGGACACCTGACATGAATAGTGATTCTTCCAGCATTGGTGACTCGATCATCTGGTCAGAAGGTGTGTCAGAGCCACCTCTCACATGTTTCCTAAGCACCTCGGAAGTAAAGAACTTCATCAACACCGCAAGCACAAGCACGCAGGTGCTTAACTGGCTTTGCCACACACAAAGTATTGAGTGGGTTGTTAAATTGGTGACTGAGACGTCTGTTAAATACTTCTCACAGGAAGAGAGGGATGGAAGTATCAGAACACAGGAGACCAGCAGGAGGTTGACGTCCAAGAATGAGTCAAAGCAGGACTTGTGCAACCTGGCAAAGTTAAATGAAGTCAGGATATTGTTCCTTGTAATTGCATCCAGTGATATGCAGGCAGTAGACCTGTTAACAGATATATAAATTTGAGTTGGCTTTGTCAATATTAATGATTTCCGTGATGTCTTGTAATATCGTATCAAAGTGGTTCGAAAGGGTAAAATTGGTCATTTAGAAATATATTAATGATGTATGTTAGAGCTATTCTATCCAAGACTAAACTCATATTTGAATTCCTTGTGAAAGAACTACATCGTCCAGGCACCCCTTATGCTAGCATTTCCTTCAGATTCACGTTGGTACCTGAGCATGACCTACCCTAATGTAGCAATATATGGCTCAATATATAGGGCAAAGACATAGGATGACCATGACTTTAAACTTGACTATGATTGATAGTTTTGGTTCTGTTTGGTAACTTAGGTCATGGAATGCACGTCGGATGCTATTTAAGCCCTGCAAACTCGAAATATACCACACAAAAATGGTGCCTAAAAGTGTTTTGCCCAATTAGCACAATTTATATTGACCTGATCTCAGGTCACTTGATGGAGGTCAATCAAATTAGATACGTAACTTCTTGTCATTTATCTCCATGCATATCAAGGTGATAATGTGGTAAAAAGAATATACTCATTACATAAATAGGAAAACTGGTACAAAATTGACCATGACCTCAGGTCACTGACCTGATCTGAAACTGGAAATCGTGAGATACCTTTTGTGGCAACAGCCCATTTGTCTTAAGTATCAAGTTTCACTTAAATATATTTTCATTTATATAAGTTACCGATACTGAAACATTTTTGGAGGTGGCAACTTTGAGCTGAGGTAGGTCAATGATCTTACCGGGCCTGTGGTTGAAAATTTCACATGAGAAGCAAAAAGGATGACGGAAAAGCTACTGCACTCTCGAAGCCCAATCCTCGAATAAGTTCAGCTTTTAACATGATGCCGTATGACACAGCACCAAGAGGTCTTTCCTATAGATCACGAGCAAAGGGATGGATGCGTATGGAGTATCGCGGCGCCTTACATCATATTGCGACTAGATCGAATTGCAACCGGTAACAACAGGAGCACTGGCGAACGGGCAGGATGCGGGCCAAACAGGATGGCTCGATGCGGTGGCGTAGTGGGCGGAAGGCATTCAGACATGGTGATATGTAAGGAGGCTTACATTATTTCGGCACTAAGCCTTCAATATTTCCTTACCCGACCAGGCCGCAAGACGCCCGGTCAGATCCCAGCCACCAGCTGTCCCTCCTCATTGCGTGTTTTTTTTGTATCCGCCCGGCTGGACCCGACCAGCGCGCACCTGTGCGGATCAATGTCGGGAGCGAAAACTCTGGAGCAATTAAGCGCCGAACCCGGGTTAATCACCTCATTCTCGCCCGCTACCCCGTCCCAACCAGTCAACAACAAGAATATTGATAGCAAGCCGGTCCCTATCAACATAAGGAGAAAGGCCGGCCAGCCGTGAGATCGGTGGCCTGGGTGAAACTTCTAGACCCCGGCATACCGTCCTGACGGCCCCAGGCGATTTCACAACATACCCGGCCTAAGGGAAGAAAAATGCACTCCCACCAGTCAAAAAACAAGAACACAATCCGGAGCCCTGGGAGTGGCCAGCGGATCGAAGAGGCGCGGCCACAGTCCATCGAAGAAAACTGGAAGGCAGACAGAAAACGCTCTCATACTCTCAGAGGGGACAAGAGTCTCCGAAGCAGTCAAGAAGAGAGAAACCGCGCACCAAATCACCGGCAAAATGTGAGTGCCATCGGTCTGCCATGCCTTCTTCCTTCTTCAAAACCGGCCTATTTTCTATCACAGCTATTTCCCCCACAACCTAATTCATTGTTGAAAGGAGCGACACGCCTTATAGGGGGGGGGGGGCAATTATACTAAATTCGATGTGATGCGTAAGGTATGTGCGACACGGCCGGTGGCGCCGACGTCGCACACCTAGTATAGAAGGGCAGGGTATGTAGGTATGCATGGGGAGGGAAATTGGACAAAGAAGACGTGTGCTAGGAACGTGTCCCGGTCCTGTTGGCGTGCAAGGTAAATACATGTAAAAACATCACCCTTGATGACATAAATGTTTGAGTGCACCAGCAGAGACACGGAGCAGGTGCCCAGCCTTTGACGTGCATAATTAGCGATGAAAAGGAATATTTGGTATAAAAAGGGGGCATAGCATGGGCTAACGACCAGGGCTCCTAGGCACCAACCTGATCCTAACATTCGCCTTTAGGACCTTGGCCCGGAGTGGGTCGTGAAAATGACCATCGCTCGGCCTAATATTCCGTAATTTGAAAACTGTGCGCGCAACATCCGCTTCGCAGGACCACCGGACTAGAGCGGGTCGTGAAAATGACCATCGTTCGGCCTGAGAGTAAGCACGCTGAAAACTGTGCTTGCAATATCCATGTTTTCCTCGTCCTCGTCCAAAGCGTTCGACCCTCACATTAACCGGAGCTAAAGAAGTAATATTATAGGCTAACTACCAGCCGTGGTGCAAACTAATTACAAAATCCAAAGACTCTAGGGTCGCCATCCAGCTGTGCTTTCAGAGGCGTAACCTTCGTGATGAACCAGATAGCAATGAGGTCAAATGCCGATGGCCGAGTTATCCACCGTCCGTGGGGATTAAAGCAATGGATGACGTCAGGTACGAACCCCCGGCCAACGGTAGTGCAGTAAATACCTCAGCGACCAGGTGGACGCAGCGGAGGATATTTACGTCTAGAACAGAAGTAGCGGCCATGCCTCGGCGCTGAGAGGTGCGCGCTGCACTTTTCGTTTTGACCGGGTCACCAACAGCCGACAAGTAGGTGTAGATAGTACAGTTTATACTTTCCGACACAAAGGATGATGCTGACATGCTGTTTGATATTTGCCTAAGAAGTAACAATGCCATAGGAAGTAAATTTATAAGCGATGCAGCCGACCTGCGAGCCGTCCACCTATAGACTGAACGTTCTCGGGTAATGGTAATGAGTGTTAAAGCCAGTTTAACTTGTCTAGAATATTAATGTTGTTTATATATATATATATATATATATATATATATATATATGATCTGCGTTTGGATGATGTCGAATTTCGAGAGGGGTGCGATGAACGTACACTTCGGAGGCATTAGCTCACTTGCTCTGGTCCTTTGACTGCGAAATCCCGCTGGCCTCTGTGACCCAGGGGCGCAGATGGGGGAGGGCATAGCATGCAGGTGGGATGGGCTGTTAACCTTGCGTCCGTCGAGTTCGGCGCCGGATAATAAGGTAATGCAAAACACTGCACGGTCGTGAGTCCGCCCCCGTTCGCTATACGTTTAGGCACGGAGCTGTATAGCGTTTCGGGGGAACATCCGGACAGGTTTGGCGTGCCGTAAGCCCGGAGGCTGAAAGGGTAGGACAGGCTAGATTATATAAACGTCCAGGGGACGTGCCCAACGTTGTAGGGATCCGTGTCCGCCCGTGAACACATTCACCTGGTCGCACAGTGTACGGCGAATAAGGCCCGGTGCGGCATCGATTGTTTTTAAGGTTAGGTAGGTCAGTCAAAGACACCAGATCACTTGTATAAGCCCTCGGAGCCAGTACGATGAGCCCCCTCGTAGCAGTTAACCCGCGCACGTCCGGGGGGGCGGATATCTGCCCCCCCTGCGGTTTTTCCTACTTTGCCGCCATACTAATCGGGTTAGCAAGGCCAAACCCCGCATGGCTGCTCAGTGGTCTTTTCCGCATATCCTCAGAAATTTTTGACCCTGGGTCATCTCAAGTCAGGTCACCAGATCAGGCAAAGTGACCTAACGTCCCTCCGAGTTCTAGGTGGCATCACTCCCACAATAATTGGGCGATTTATTTCAAACTTATATCACGTCATGATCTTATCAGGGTCTATAATATGTATATCACGGTTTTTTCGTAGCGTTGACTTGAGGTCAGGTCGTGGCCATGGCTTACCCATTATAGGCCTATGGAAAAATATACAAATGTTTCCTGGTTACATATTTGCTCTCGGAATGACCTCCAACCGTTATGGCGTGTAGTTGGAAGCTATTCGCAATGCTATCGCTGACATTTTTGCTCAGTGGCCCCACCAAGGTCAGCTGAGGTCACCTGAAATCACTAGCACATTTCTGCGCATTATATCGCAATGCATTGAGCTAGAAGGCTGAAATTACCGTCATTGTGCTTGTATCGCCAAGACGTGTCGATTGATATATTACAAGACCTCCCTACTCTACCCCATGACCTTGACCTGAGGTCATTGTTTCGGTGACCCATCTGTTGACCTGACCTTAAATTACACAGCGTATGTCGATAGCACATTTCAAGGGCTGTCGAATAGCATTTGCAGTTTGTTTCTATCTGTTACAGGTCCTGAGATATGTGCCAATATCTGAGGGTCCCACCCGATCTGGTCGAATTTGACATAGATGATCCAGCGACCTAAATATTGACCTGAGCGAGAAAATGACCGAAATACTTGCAATAGAGCTTGTCACCAGCTATCCAAAGCCGTTTTCCGTTTGTCGCTACCTGGCATAGTTCTCGAGATCTTCGGGGGGAGCAGACATCTGCCCCCCCCGGACATGCGAAGTTGGCGCGGACCGCCGGACGTGCGAGTGTTAAGAATTCATCCAGGCGAGGAACTTTTCCAATAATGGCGAGGCCAGCTATGATGGCAGTGGAAGGTTTACATATTCGGCCAACCTACCATCAAAAATAGAGCAATGGTCTGTCCATGCATGTGTTTGTGTACCGTTGAGGGGGGGGAAATTTGGGGACCAAGCATTTCATTAATTAATAAGGAGAGAATGAATGGGACGAGCGAATGTGAAGTGAGTGAGGAGAATGAATGTGTGTCAGGTAGCTTTAAGGACCAGCGGAAGCCGCTTGGGGCTCAATCACAGGGTCCTATTTTGTGCGGTACATTGTACAAAATTATATTACTCTTAGCGTCCAAAAAGTCCCAACTCGGGTCAAGTCATTGAAACCAAGGGCAACTTGCATTCTCATTAATTTTATAAATGCAACGTATTCTTTCTAAATTGGCTAGAAACACTCCTTTACCTATATGGTGTTCCCAATACTTTGACCTCGCACACCTATAAATTCGTGTTAGGGACGGTAGCTCAAACAACATCAAGCCGGCTGGGGTTTGGAGAATGTGTGGTGGAGGTGGCAGGGAATCACAGCACGACACACCCCGGACATAGGCACAATCAGCAAAGGGGATAATTAGCCCAGTCTAAATCTAGAGTCAGCCCATGTTCAGCCTTGTTAAAGTGCAGTCCTAGTTAAAATAAAGCCCCAAGAGTTCAGATTAGCCCTTAATAACTATAATAACAGATCACTTTCAGTTTAGGCTTGGTTAGCATTTATTTTCACACACCCCGCATTCAGTTTCACACTCCCATTATAGTTTCTTTACACACACCCAGACACCCCACACCCCCACACCCCGCCGACGGCAGAGCCGCCACCCCTACAGATACACAACAATTGCCGAACAACTCCCGACAGCGGCGTCTACCCAGAGACTCACCTCGGCTGCACAGATCGTGGACACGCCGCACTGAGTGTTAGTTGACATGGCGCCAATCCGCCGCAGGCACGCGACTAAGCCATGCCCGACGCCGCTCACGTTGTGGCGCTGTGGGCGCTGCTGCTGTGTGTGACATCGCTGCTGGAAGTTCGTCCGGCCAGTGGCGGGCTGGTCAGCACGATGCCGAAGTCCGACAGCATCCCACTCCGCTGGCGACCGCACATTCGAGATCGACAGCACCGCTTACGCCAGGGCATCCAGGCAAGAAGCCTGCAGAGCGCACAGACTGGAGCCCACCAGAGCGCACAGGCAAGCGCTCTGCGGAGCGTCACCCGGACTGGGCGGCTGCACTTGGACGGAGCGCCCGCCACCGGGTACGGACAGCCCGAGTACGCTCCATCGTACCACCTCGGAACGTTCGGAAGAGATCCAGCGATGTTCCATGGCTTGCAGGCGATTGCACTGAAAACGCTGCTGGTGTCCAGTCTGGCCATCCCGACAATTGGGCTGGCCTTCCTGCTCGGTCGAGACAGTCGGTGAGATTACACGGCCCGTAGTTATGGGTCTACTTATGCTATGGGTGTATATATGCATCTAGAACGCTTCATCGGCAGTGTTTTCCTCTTTGTTTTCCCAATGCTACCCACGGTCGGCGAACAGGGGGAGAGTGGCGTGCTGGACCACATAGGTCATATGCACCGCTTTTAAAGCGAGTGTGTTTTGCAAGCAAAGCTAAGGTGTACATTTACGTTAAGTGCGTTTCGTTATAATGTGTATGACGATTTTAGGTGCTGAAGGCGGAGGCTGCGTGCAGGACATCTCCCGGATGTTTAAATTATTTTAGTTTTAACCTACTCCCCCGTAAGATAACTTGTAGCTGGGATGAGATGGAGTGATTTTGAAAGCAACGAGAAAGTTGAATTTGCCAGGGTACCGGCATTAGCCTACTCTTGTCGAAGAGCACCGAAGGGTTTTTACCGTGCGGACAAGGAGGTAATTGTCCACACCGACTATCACGCCTGCCATGTTTCATAAAATCTCACCCAAAATGAACTCCCCAGTAAAAAAAGCATGACAGCCGTGATCCCATAGACCCATGACGTCCTTTTTTTTCGGGGGGGGTGATTTTGTGGATGAGTCGGGCCTAGTCGTCGACCGCCTTCCGACGACACCAATTTCGTTTTCGTGCAACGCCTAGTTTGAAAATTAGAGGGTGGTATTAAATGACACCCTCCCCCGAGAGGGGGGGTGTGAGGATCTGACCGGAAAGACGGCGCGGGTTAATAATCCGCCATGTCTAAGTCCGTTTGGCCAATCGCAGGTTTGTCCTTCACTCCTGCACTCGTTTGCTCCCTGCAAGCCATCCGCTCGTCTTTCAAATCAATTCATGCTTTCAGACCTGCGAACCAGCACAGCGGCTACATCGGCAACTACACTGGCGGCCACGTCGGCGGCTATAACGTTGGCTCGAACCCACCACCGGACATCACCATTGATGTCACCGATTCCAGTCAAGTGACCAACACCAACAATGACCGGGATGACCTGACCAACACGCACACCACCATTATCAGGAACAACCCTACCAACACGGTGGATGTAAGCCATGAGGAGGAAAGCGGTGGTGAGACTAATCCACATTGTCGCCGCCGTCCGTGCCCGTAATCGCCCTTGATTGCGATCAAGTCGCTAATCGCGATCAGACCGGTCATGGAAACACCCGTAATCCTGTTGCTAATCCGGTTAGTGATTCTGATTTACCTATACATTTTTGTCCCACCGGCCGTCCAGGGACAACTTCCCTCGTCCTCGGCCTTTGCTTCCTGATAAAGCGCGAGACCAAGGTTATATACCAGCGTGAGTTGTCTGTGGACCGTGTTCATTTTGTTATTCGTCGCCGACTTTTGACAACAGCAGCCAGAATAGTGGGGATAGTCGCATAACGTGATCAATAGCAGCAATGGTGGAACATGTTTGGCTTTCCGGAACTATTTCATCAAAATAATTGTAATAAATATGTTAAAGGAATTATACCATGACATTTGTTTGCAATTCGAAGTCACAATTGTGTGGAAAGTGGATCATAAACACTGAATAATATTTTATCACTATCATAGTCTGTGACAATCGTGACGACGGTAATAAGGAAGTCTCGAAAGCAAGTCGAGGGCTTGCATTTGGCGAAAGCGCATCGAAGTCTTGAATTCAGGGATGTTGCTTTATGTACCTACTTTTGAGGGGCAAGTGCCCCCTCAATGCTGGCTTTGCCCCCACCCCTCATAATTTCAACTTTTAACATGGGACCCTATACAATGTGCCCATATAAAATCCATTTGGGCCCGCCCACTGCATTCATGCTTTGTACCACTTCAATAATATTCAGACATTAACACATGTTTGCATTTGATATATTTGGGGTGGTTCTGTCCTGGTATGTGCAAATATTTTGTAAAATAGGTAAATTTGTTTTTTAAGGTAGTTTCTGATTTCATGGAATTTCTTTTTATAATCCAATATTTATGAATGTGCTGAACATGATGTAACTACATACTTCCTCTGGAAATGCATACATTTCAGTTGGAGGCAAGATATCACTTTAAAGGGACTGGTTAAGTAAAGTAGTTAGCATAAAAGTAAGGTTTGAAGTCATGGAATTTATAGTTATAAAACCACGTTCATCATGATGACAAAGATGATGGGACCACTTTTTTCTGTGCAAATTGATTTTTGTGGATTATTAAATAAATATTTGAAACATTTTCCAACTTAGAAAACCTAAACTAACCTAACCAAACCAAACCTAACCCATTTATTTGCTTTATGGAGGCAAATGTGGGTAAAACTTTTCTTGTTACCACCTTAAAGCACGATAATACTAAAAAGACCCAAAAAATCTAAAAGATTTTCAAAGATTTTGGATTTTATCCTTCAAAAGCAGCTTAGGCTATGTTTGGTTAGGTTAGGCTGGGTTAGGTTTCATTTAAATTTTTTTAGAATTCTCAGAAAATATACTGCTTGACATGTTTCTAACTTTATTTTGGGATTTTTTTTATCCAAAGGTAGGTTAGGCTAGGTTAGGTTAGGTTATGTTTCATTTCTTTTTTTTAATGCTATGTGACCTAACTCAGTCTCTTTTTTGGTATTATTTTGCTCACATCCTCAAAAATAAGCATTTGCATAGAAAACCAGTGGTCCCATCATCGCAGTCACCTTCATAAACATGGTATTCGGAAGAAAAATTTCCCCCAAATAAAAAACCTTTGAAGACAAATTTACCAATTTTTCTACATGGAAAATTTCCAACAGTATTTTTTTTTCAATTTAAAAAAGAAAAGAAAAACATAACATAACCTAACTTAACCTAACCTAACCTAAGCTAGCCTGAACTGTTGTTTAGAAAAAAAGAACCTCATTTTTTGTGAAAATTTTCCAAAGAATAAGTTTTGAAAATGTGTCTAACTTACAACAAAACCCTAACCTATCCTAACTTAACCTAACCAAACCCTAACCTATCCTAACTTAACCTTACCAAACCCCTTTTTGGAGGTAAAATGTGTGCAAAACCTGTCTCATGGTTACCTCAAACTGCAATGATACAGGATATTGGTGACAAGGTCCATTTCAATTCCCACCTTCAACAGTAAACAAATTTGTGGTTGTTTGATATGCTACCTGTTCCTTATACAGGTCATTAATGTCCATTTATAGTGATAACTGTGAGTGGTAGCAAACAACAAGAAGCATTCAGCACTCCTTTTTGATGTATTTGCCTAGGTAGGTATGTACCTAGTGTTCAGGGGTTTGTTCAGGGGAAGGAAAATGGGTAGGTCTGGTATTCCTTGGGAGGTCATAGATACTACATAGTTATCTAACCAGGCACTCACCTATTTACCTACCTATGATAAATGTATGGGAGCCCCTGGGCCAATATTTATATTTTTTTTAAAACATGTTTCATGGTGCAGGCTGATGTGAATTGAGTAAATTTCATATTCATTTCTTTGGAAAATGAAACTTTTCAAGATATACGAAGTTCAAGTACCTATATCTCAATAAGTAGTCAGTTCACCAAGAAAGAAACATGAAATTCATTAAAGTACCATTGAAAGATGCCAGAAAAAAACATTGTTTCTAACAGTGCAGATACATGCTATTTCCTCTTTGCAAAATTATTGGAAAGGGTCTGGCAGAATATCTTGTTTGGCTGGTTACCAGACTTCAAAGTATGGCACTTTTGACAACATCTCATTCATGTGGGATGGGTGGCCAGCAGTGGGGCTGGTGTGGCATTTGAGGTTTACAAAGCTTGGAAGTGACTTGCATAATAGTTCGCATTTTGATAACAAAAGTAGGCATTGGAACACAGGTCAATCAAGCCACCCAAAGAAGTGTGACTGAATTTATTTTTTGAACGAATTAAACATGGGTATTTCAGAATTAATATATGTATTTAGTGACCAAATGGATATTTCACAACTGGTATGTGTAATCAATAACAAGAACAGGAACTGTATATCTATGTTGTGTTATTGGCAGTTGCATGCAAAGAGCTGTTGACTAGACATTCAGAACTGTCTCCAATATGAAAGTGAGGACAGCTCTCCCTGCATTGCATGCAATATCGTTTTAGATTCCACCAGTAAGATGGATGTTTGAGCAAACTGACTGATCTAGATCAGCGCAACGTCCATGCTGCTTTGCAGCTTGTTCTTTTTAGCCCTTTCAGTCATTATTCTGGGTATGCTATTAAGTTCATTTGATGCTGGCATCCATTCACCAGATGGACAATGGATGCATGTAGGTATTACTAAAAGCACACTCCGACGCCACATCACTTATCTATAGAATAGCGAGACACGTTTCCAAAGGTTATTTTGTTATCATCCGATGACAGGCAACATACAATGTGATGGCGACAACAGTTATAGCAGCTGTGTAGCTGGTCGTAGCAGAAACTGGACCGGTAGGATGTTTGTGATGGAAGCTGTGTTCACTGCAGTTAGGACGGCGCTATGGTTCACTGCACTGGTGGTAGCCCGTGAATATGACTCGGCCAGGATCACGGAGTAAATGGGCGGCCTCGATCAGGTCGACTATCTTGGCCCTAGTTGTCTGGTCAGTGTTGCCAAGCATCGTCAGAGGAAGGTTTTAAGGGTGAACCATAAGCGAGTTTCTGCCTATGCTGTGTGGGCATCTAGCCAAACAGACACGGTGGCAGAGACAGCACATGTGCGACGCTGACCGCAGTACAGCACAGCATAGCCAGAAACTCGCCTATGGCTCACCTGGCTCGCTAAACATTCTTCTGGCGATGCTTGGCGACACTGACCAGACAGTCAGGGCCAATATAATCAACTTGATCGAGGCTGCCCGTTTGCTCCGTGTTCCTGGCCGGGCCATGTTCGCGGGCTACCGTCAGTGCAGTGAGCCTCAGTGCGTCCTAACTGCAATGAACACAGCTTTCATTACAAACGTCCTGCCGGTCCAGTTTCTGCTACGACCAATGCCACAGTTGCTATCGCTGTTGTCGCCATCACATAGTGCGTTGCCTGCCATAAAATAATAATACACTTGGATTACCTTTGGAAACGCATCTGTAACGAAGTTCTTGTCCCCCCCCCCTGGCTTTATCAGCCACTTCGCGTCATGACTGGGGAAAACTTCTTCTGGCACGTGGATAGTTCTAGGGACCTCGGCGTTGGCGATATTTAAAACCCCGGTTATGTTCAATGGCTCTGAGCTTCCATCTCAGACCTCTGATCTGCACATCTTGGCACGCACCTCAAATCCAGCACTTATATTTGTATAATTAATAAGCAGAAATATGGCAAGGACTATTCCGTTTCAATAGTGCAGCAGCGTTCACATACGATCTCTAACGTACATCCCACATCTTCATACCTCTCGACAGTCACATCTTCATACAACATCTCTGTCTTTCATCTCCCGTCACAAGTTCGATTATTCCAAGAGGCAGCAGTCACAGCAGTTACTTCGGCTTACATACAGACCGGTCTTCATACACGCTACTTTCCTAAGTGTTCAAGCGGTTACATTCCAACAGCCACGCAACGATTTTCTATCAGTCTCGCTCAGACGTACCTCAAACGTACCTCAGACGTGGGGGCCGCGGCTGGCCGGCGGCGGCCAGCCGCCCCCAGTGGCGACTGTTCGCGACCACTGCCCGATGACAAGAGACGGAGTGCTCTCGGCTCTGTCGCCAGGTAAGCAACAGCCCGCGACACGTCATTGGTCACGCGACTCAGTCCAGGGCATCGACCCGGCTAGAACTCTGTGAACTCTACTGAAGGCGGGCGCGCTGTCTATCTCAGAGACATCCCATGTCAGCTCAGAGTCGTCTCTGGTAACATACAGAGTTT
>JAOTOM010002003.1:0-87345 GCA_034440615.1 Ashinkailepas kermadecensis | reverse complement strand
TGTATCTCTGGAACCGCCACTGGTCATAGTTATACACTACAGCTTCAGTTTATCACATACACTGCCAACATAGGCATAAGACAACTCATGATTGTTCATGTGATAACTTAGATAATAGGAGCAAAATTTGAGTTCTGCCGCGAAAGGGTACCCCTGAAATCGCTATATATCATAGCACGGACTCAGAGAATCAAAACTGACTGTTCACTGACATCTTCGAGTTTACATAGTTATCTTTATATATCCAATCTTCACCCCCTCCCCTCTCCCTCATATTTTGGATCTCTAGATACGACTCATTTTATCAACCGTTATATGTATGTACGTATGAATCAAACATCAGTTGTCTAAACAGAAATAAACACCCATTTAATGTATCTCAGCTAATCGTACGCCGTAATACCGGATGTCAATGAGTGACCTGACTGACAAACTGAGTAACTGGCGCTAGGCGTCTCCAAGATTCACTTCCTGTAGCCGCCTTTGGTACACCAGAAGTTTGAACAGAAGAAGATAGTTGGGAGATGACTTCTTAAGCACACACTTTGGAATAGACACGCGAACAGTCTTGGGGGTCGCGGACTCCACCTCACCCACCAACAGGACTAATCTTAAGCCGACAAGTAGCTAAGAATGTCCTTATTTGTGTTTGCAGGTCTTGGAATTCTACAAGGTTTCTACTCTAATTTCCATAGTCGCCAACACTGCATTACTTGCCTCATTACTAAGTTTGCATGCCACCAGATTAACGCCAGAATATGGCAGCTTCTTTACAAAGCAGACTAGTATATTTCGGTACGGAAAGGTACTAACTACTATTCCCAACGTGCATCGTAAACAGGGTCATAAAAGTAGGATATCTTGCAACAATTAGCGTTGAAACGGAGAGGTAGGGGGGGGGGGGAGGGGACGAGATGCAGAACAGTGGCCGGTCTCGGAGAGACATCGTACATAGTTCCGAGAGGCCGACCGGGTGCATCGGACGCCGCCACTCACCTGCATGTGACCGCTGGTCTGCGGCATCATCTGACGCTGCTGGATCTGGGGCGTCTGCTGGCGCAGCGTGGCCGCCGCCGCCGCCGCCGACACGGTGCGGGCCTGCACGTTGACGCTGGCCGGCCCGTTGGCCAGCTGCTGCGCCACCGAGCGGCCCGTCCACAGGCCGGCACGCACCGCGCCGCCGCCCGATACGCTGCTCGAGTTCAGCGGGCCCGACAGCGCGCTCGACAGCACGTTGCTCATCGACGACATGGCCACGCTGGCCTGCATCGACACGCTGGCCGAGTGCAGCGAGTTGGCGTTGGACAGCACCATGCCGGCCGAGTTGGGCAGTCGGCTGTGCATGCTCGTCATCATGATGTTGTTGTCCATCGGGTGCTGCTGCAGCACACCGAGACCCTTGGAGACGACCGCGTTGGGCGGCGATTGCATGGGGTTGTGCGCGTTCTTGACGACGATGCCGGTCGGAGTCATCGTCATCTGCTTGTTGACCATCATGTGCATGTGGCCGGGGTCGACGGTGCCATTGGCCAGAGCCGTGGAGCCGTACTGGCTGGGCATCTTGGGAGCGGCGCTGTCCAGACCGCCGATCAGCTCGTCCGGCAGAGACGACTCCAGGTCGAAAGACGAAACAGCCATGTCTGCACATAAACAGACACACACACACATCAAAAACACCAGTCACACGTCAGCTCACTCATCAAATCAGTAGCACTGCAGTGCAGCATGGCTGGAAGAGGTTGCAAGACAATCGCATCGATACATTTTCAAGGGCTATGGCATGGCATAACACGACTGACCTCACGACCATCGCAATACTGATCAACATTTACCATTCAGCTCAAAACCAATGTATGCTATTTGGATAGCTTTCTGTGGATGATTATCGACTGCATACATAAATCAAGATTAAGCGGGGGACATGAAAAAGCAGTTTTCTTTCAGAAAGAACACACCCTGAAACGATAGCAGGAATCCACAAACCCACATGTTTGTACCACAAACTGAGCACGTGCACCCACCGTTAGCGATTGGATCGGCCAGGACTGAGCCATATCCCTCGGCGAACTTGGGCCGTTTGGTGGGCGGCCCCTCGCCAAGGTGGTCACCCATGGTGGTGCGCCGTATGCTGACTTCTTACTTGGGGTGGTTCGCTGACCACTTGGCCATCGCACCACTACCTGCCAAAACATGCCAGCAATGAGTCTCACCACGTTCACATGTCTAAGCTGATGGCATTCAGCTTCTTGCTGGTGGCTGGTGACAGTTGGTGACAATTCGCCTTTCAATCTTCAGGTCCTGGTGGTAAAACAAATATATCTCATAATTCAGCATGAATGATATGCTAACTTAAGACTTAGTCTAATACTCTGATATCAATGTCAGTCATCGATCGGGTCAAGGTCGAGTACCAGGGAACATGTGATGAGCTGTTAAAGGTGACTTTCCAAAAAGATAGTCTTGGAACGAAATACAGATAGATAGAAAATGGTAATGGGTGTTGCCAACGTAAACACAAATGCCCCACCCCTTTCGAAGAGCTGGTCCATATTTTGGGCGCACAGCCGACGTGGTATTTTGCTATCATAATAAGGAATCTCATGGCGAAAGGTTGAGATGTCATTTCTTCATCTAATCCCAATGCTTACCGGGGGGGGGACAATTATTGATGCAAGCAACTAACTTGCTGATAAAAAAAAATAAAGCATGCCTACAAGTGCAGACACCTGAATCATCACCAGCATGGCACAGCAACATACATGCTAGCACTTCGAGGCCAAGATGCGTGGTGGTCGATTTGTGTTTTAGGGCGCATCGACTACGCTGGTCATTTTGCGCCCATAACGCGACCTGTCATCATATTATGGTTGAGTGAGGATTTTTATCTTATGTCTGAGTGCTTATGATTGGTGGTGGAGTACGGGTTTCAGTACATGGCAGCCCACAGGTACGTGGTAATCTGTACATGCGATGGAACAGCGCGGGTGGCCTGTTGCAAGGAAACTGTGTCGCCGGTACATGTTGGTTGGTTATTGGTTTTACGACACGTCGACCGGTTGGTTGGTTATTGGTTTTACGACACGTCGACCGTTGAGTGATGTAGCGTCGCCAATCTCTCACGCCGATTGGTCGCGGGCGAAGAGTAGCGACAGGTGAGACTCGAACCCACAACCTTTCGATTGTGAGACGAGCATCTCAGCCCTAGACCACTCGTCCCCTTTGAGTCATGTAGCGTCGCCAATCTCTCACGCCGATTGGTCGCGGGCGAAGAGTAGCGACAGGTGAGACTCGAACCCACAACCTTTCGATTGTGAGACGAGCATCTTAGCCTTAGACCACTCGTCCCCTTTGAGTCATGTAGCGTCGCCAATCTCTCACGCCGATTGGTCGCGGGCGAAGAGTAGCGACAGGTGAGACTCGAACCCACAACCTTTCGATTGTGAGACGAGCATCTTACCCCTAAACCACTCGTCCCCTCGCCAGTACATGTCTAATCATCAAACGTCACAGGACAATTTCCTCTAGTCACTGTGCATACAAGAAGACTGCCACGTCCCGAATAATGGATTCGCTAGATTCAGTTTGCTGAGTTTCAAGTTCGAGGCGCGTTGCCACCGCACTAAGAACGAGGTCGACGTTCTGAAGTCTCCGGCGGAGCCAAACGAATCCTACGGCTGCCATTTGAGGCCAGCTGTGCAGCAATCAGCAGCTTCATCGCCTAGCTATGATGGGAATCTACATCAAAACAACATTAACTTCTCCTACCCCGTCATAATACACTTCATTTAGTGGCCTTAGGAGTTCGGTGATGTTGCTAGCTTACTAATTGGCTGAGGGCTCCTGAGACTACTTATCCTACTGGCATCTAGTGGTGGGTTATCTGCACACAAAGGGTGAAAATTAGTCAAATAATATTCGGACTCAAGCAGACTTACGACTGATGACGTTCGTACCTGTGTACTGAGGCATTCCTAAGTTAACTGTCCTGATTCTTGGATGGCTGGCCATAGGAAAGTCTAACATAAATGGAGCCTGTGGTAATGTGTGCATTGCAATAGGATAGGTCACTGCGTCCGAAATGGGTCGACTTTAGGGAAAAAGAAAACGGGAAAAACTTGCCCATGGTGGAGCGATTCCAGAGTTGTCATAATATGTGAGACATAGATTCCAAGGATTTTAATGCTTTCAAGGCCAATGGGCTACTGGGAAAATCAGTGAGTACCAGATGAGTTTTGGTGTTCATTCCACATTCTTCAATGCTGGAGTTTTCCTTTTCAGATATGGGTCTCCAGAGTGTATAATGGATGCTATGTGGTCATTGGTATGCATATTTTACACTGTTTGAAAGTACTCATTCATATTTCCTTAGAATCAAAATGTATGAACTAAGATAATGTAATGGATGGGTAATGATGCCTAGCACCCAAAATAAAATGAACCTGTGATCAGCAAATACACCTTCCCCCGATAACTGCTGTCCCTACCAAAGTGATTCACTTGGCTTGCTGCTGTGTTTACCTGGTTTTACTGGCATACAGGTGCTTAACAAGACTTAACTTTTGAACATTGTTGATACAAATTTGTATTGTCATGCAACATGCGCCATGCATAGAATATGGCATCCATCACAAAACAATACATGGAGTACATTTTTGGAATGCATAATAATATGGGTGCACACAACCCTGGAAGGGCCAATTTTCAACACTCATCCCCATGCTTGTGCAAAATGAAAAATGGCATATAGTTTTGCCATAAAAATGACAAAGCTTAGGTATTCACAAAGGTTACATACATGGTTGACACATAAATGCACAACCTGCCTCAGAGCATAGCCTTCACCTGCCCCGATATATCTGCCTGTTGTCCTAGTATAACCAGATCTTGCTCAATGCATGCATACAAGAGTCAGTGGCATTATCATCAGCCATCTGGATGCCACTGACTGAAAGGTTAACAATAGCCCAAATCAGTTGCCATGGAGGCTAAACTCAAATGCAACTGGAAAGATATCCTACAAAAAAAACTCAAAAATAGCCTCGAGTTTGACTAAAATCCAACTTGAGGCTAAACTTGTCTAGCCTGAATTGACAACTCCCATGTGATGACCTAAATAGAAGAGCATCATTCATATTTACATTATTTAACCAATTTACTATCACAAACATCTATCAACAACATCTTATCACCCCTTAATATGTTATACTTCAGTAAATACATATCCCATGCCACAAGCCTCTCTACATTCTAAATTATGCAGTGCACTGATAAGCCTCATAGCTTTGCACTGTACTTTTTCTAGCATACTCATATCCCTTTTTAAGAGGGGCTCCATGTATTTGCACAATATTCCAGTTGTGAATAGACAAAGTAAAAGTTTCATATCTTAACACACACTTAATTCATAACTTACCACATCCTTAACAGCTCCTTAACAATTCCACAACAGCATCCTTAGCAATTTCCAAACAGCAGAAGCAATGTCCTGGTTATGACATCATCTATACATGTCATCTGTACATCTGTACTGTGCATGTCCAAACCCACACCATTTTCTGTCAGCACTAATACTGAGTCACAAGTGTGCCCAGTATATGTGGTTGGTTGGTTATTGGTTTTACGACACGTCGACCGTTGAGTCACGTAGCGTCGCCAATCTCTCACGCCGATTGGTCGCGGGCGAAGAGTAGCGACAGGTGAGACTCGAACCCACAACCTTTCGATTGTGAGACGAGCATCTTGCCCCTAGACCACTCATCCCCCCCGTATATGTGGAATATAAGCCAGAAACTAAGCATTTTTAAAGGGACAGTGTGTTCAATCAACTGCAAAGAGGGTTAAAGTTCTTCTTCATCACATCTGAGAAGTCCAGGTTAAGGAGGGATAAATGATGGCACAGAGAGCAGCAGTGCAGCATGGATGACTCAGTATTGGAATGCTCATCATCATGAACCTAAAAGGGAAGCACAAGCAGAGGAAATTAGTGGTCACACCTTCTCAATCAAGTTTATGAGTGGTATTCCAAAAAACGTTTTAAAAATATAAAAACATCTTAATGCATATAAAAGTCTGTCAAACTGGATGCCTAATCAATTGGTAAATGACTCAATTTAATATGTGAGCAGGTTTGGATGTAAAAAAAAACTTTAATCAGAAAATTCATTCAGTATATCAGTATCTCCCTCCTTCCTGCACATTCATGTTACTTTGCAGCACTACCTTAAGACATTATTCCAAGATGACCGGAGGATAACATTAACTTTGGCTACAAAATTAATTGCATGGTAATTGTATACAAAAGCAAAATTGAAGAACATCAGAAATGCATGTGTCAAAAAAGCCCAATCATGATGTTCAACAAAGTGGACATTTTATGAACCTGGTAGCAAAAATAAGAGGGGAAAATGGCACACCCAGCTTAAACAGCAAAGCATCCTCTTGTAAGAGCTTGTAATCTTCTTTCCATCCACAGTGTCATCTTGTTGTTATTGGGGTTTAGGGGCACATCAACTGCCTAGGTTATACAGTGCCCACACTGTGTCATCTCATTTGTTTTCTTGTTCTGTACCAGTGATAAATTATTCATGAAATAGGATGGAATATACCACTTCTATGCTTCTTGAATACTGAATCGACATCCCTCCCACAGAAGCATTGACATCATGCTTCTTGATGAGTCTATGTTTTCATATTTAATTTCTAGCAGCATCTCATTGATAAGTATCATGCTTATACTTGCATTGCAGGTCATGATACACCAACATATCTTAACACAAATCCAGATAAGAGGAATGATGTGGTCTGATATACAATGATGTGGTACCAGACCACATATAATAGCATGGTCTGGAATGCAATATTAGTTGGTAAGCATAGGAATTGTGCATCATTATCATCCAGATATTCATCCCTAAATTAAGTATCTGACAACAACAAAAAGGCAAATGCATGAGTATGCTATTGGATCAAAATTGTATATGAAGAACTTATAAGTTGTGTCCAATGGCATTGCTTTCATGACACATTTTGACATCCTGTGTTAAAGTAATGAATTCTCATTAGGTGTCAGATGTTGAAACAAGTACAGCAGGATGTCGAAATTGCCATGGAGGTAATCCCATTTAGAATCTTGTTAAGGCAGGGGACGAGTGGTCTAGGGGTAAGATGCTCGTCTCACAATCGAAAGGTTGTGGGTTCGAGTCTCACCTGTCGCTACTCTTCGCCCGCGACCAATCGGCGTGTGAGATTGGCGACGCTACATGACTCAACGGTCGACGTGTCGTAAAACCAATAACCAACCAATCTTGTTAAGGCAAACCCAGTTTTGAGACAATTGCATACATATGACCATTCCCATTTTGTGTTTTGAAAGGCATCTAATTTTGGGATACTGACACCAACCATAATGATACAAACACCTATGCTATGAACTGGCATGGCATAACATAGCAAATCATACTTAATCCCTTCACCTGTAATTCCTTTATGGGACATTTGCTATCACAATCCTGGATATGTTATGGTGAGAAAAGGTATGATACTTGTAAGAAAATACAGTTTGAAATGAGGCATGAAGACCTCACAAACACTCACCAAGAAGCATGACATCGATACTTTTTTGGGAAGGATGTTAATTTGATATTCTTGTGCATCAAGGTGTTTTGGAAATGTTAGGGCTTTTCTTTAAGAACAAGAACAATAACATGATTTGGAAGATGCTACCAACCATTTTCTGGGATCATGCTTACCTTTTGGTTGATGATAGGATACATTCCTATACTGTACCATACATGCCACACTGCTGTTCTCTGTGCCATAATTTATCCACCCTTCACCTGGCACTTCTCAGATGTTATTAAGGGGAAATTCACCACTCCATGCAGTTGATTTAACACTTCCTCACATCAAAAATCTTTAGTTTCTGCCTTTTTTCCACATATATTGCTCACACTTATTAGTCAACATGCATGCAAGCAGAGACTCATGTAGCCATAAGATATTGACCCGATTTAGATGTGACATAAGGATGATGTCATGGCCTGAACTTTATTTTTTTACATCACAATATTGGTTTCTATGAGTTCATGTTAGATAATATTTGATTAGGTTAGGTTTTCCAATATAATTATTATACCTGTAAAATTAGCAACTTCCATCAATTAGTTTCAGGAAATACAATGAGATTATACTAGCTTAGATTATATTAAATTTGATCAGGTTAAGCTAGGTTTGCCTATTTAATTATCATACTATTAAAATTACTTGGTCCTGTATGTAAACATGGCATTCTAAAAAATTCAGGTATAAGAACCAAGGTTGGGCAATCAAGGGGGGGGGGGGAGCTTTAGGGCACATCGACCATGTTGATCATATAGCTTGGGCAATCAAAGCCTCAGTGCCATCCCTATTATATCATCATGCAATGACGTGCCTATGTCATAGTTCAAGTTGAAAAGCACAAGCTACAAAAACAAGTGGTCACATCTTCCAAATCACCTTCATGAACATGGCATTCTGAAAACAAAACACAAAACACCTCAAAGCACAAATCTACCATCAATTTAATGCTCAGTAAGTGGTATGTTCCACCATATTTTGCAAATAATTTATCAATGCTCATTTCAATATCTCACATCTAATGACAAACCATTATTTTAACACTGTTATACACCTTCAGTGCACATCTGTATTACTGTGTACATGCTCAAGCTAGCCTGAGTGCTTTCCTGCACCCAATATCCTGGGTACCTTCAAGTATTATCCCTCACACTTTCTTTATATCAAAAAGTTATCTAAGTCACTGTCAGCTGACTGCCAGTCAGCTGTTGGTGACATCACTCAAAGTACAAAGAAAAACTTCCAGCCTGGTGCATTGAATGAACGCAGGTGGTGGTGGTGGATTTGTGCTTTAGGGCGCATTGACTGCATTGGTCATTTTGTGCCCATAAATGAATGCAGGGGTGTTACTTTAGGTTAGGTTAGGTTATCCTGCTGATGCCCCTGAATGAGCCAAGATACCCTGATAACCCCCCTGGTTTCATTCAGCACACCTGGCTGGAGGTTTCTCTCCATACTTTGAATGACGTCACCAATAGCTGACTAGCAGTCAGCCGACTGGGACTTGGGATAAAGGGTGGGAATGAAGGCACTTCTCAGAGATTTTATCTCTGAAAAAAATTTGCACTCCGGGTTCATACTGGATAGGATGGGCTTCACATGTACTCTGACACAAATGTGGGAACAAAGATATCAATAAAAACAAATATAGACAACACCAACAAAAATGCTGGTTATTCCCCTTATGGTTACCATTCAAACTAACCACTTTTCAGAGCAGTCAGCAGCCAGACCACAGATTCACACACTTATCTCAATCTGAACCATTGGAAATACAGATGACATGTCAACAGCACTTGCAAGATGGAGTGCCTGCGCACCAAGTACAATGTTCTCCGGTTACTCCAACTCTGGAACCGCATATCCGAAAACCTGTGTTCACGCCACCCATAAAGTGGGAAAATTTGACAGTTTTAAGAGACATCCTCCGGAGTCCCAGAGGCTGCCGATCAGAATTAGCTGAGTTAGTGTTTTCTGTTCTGAAATATATCTGTCAGCCAATAGATGCAAGGTATTTCTTATAGGACATCATAACCATTCACAACCTTGAACACATTGTTAACAGTATCATGCTGCAAATGCACCTTGACCAATCCTTTGCATTGGGCACCGCTATCACATCCGACAGTGGTGTGTGCGGTAGCGGGTTCATATTACGTAGGGAATTGGCTGTGTAGATAGGTATGCACTCTGAGCTGAAGGTGACGTGTGAAGTATTTTTGTTTGTTTTTCATATGGCTAGCCTTATACTGAAACCAACAGTGAAAGGAAAGCACATCGCTCCTGTGTTATGAGAGATGAAGCTGTGCTAATATCACAATTATCTGCCTGGCTGTGCCATCCATTGTTCATTTCTTTGTTCCTATGCCTTGACATTTCATTTGACCAAAAATGACAATGCATATTGCTTATGCATATTACATAGGTACTGACTATGTACATAGGCTTTTCCTGTTGGTTACCAGTAAACAGATTCCATGCATACAAAAATAATGTCCATGAAAATGTACTCTGGTAGAAGTTGATATGCACTCAGACTCCCAGCCCGGAAAGTAAGTTTCCCACTTTGCTTAGATACCTTGTTGACATAAAGAAAGTGTGAGGGGTAATACTTGAAGATTACCATACCCTGCACCCTCCAGATCATGTCACAACCAGGGTCAGAAATACTGGGCACTTCTGGATCCAAGTCCTGGAGAGCAAATGTGGTCGCATAGTCCATCCCTGCAAACTACTCCCAACTGGCCTGCTGGCTCACATGGCAGGTAAAACATGGCAACCAGTTAATGTTGATCAGTCAACCTTGCTGCAAAACACAAGAAGGGCTTGTGTCCACTCGTCTTCTCTAGAGGGCATCCAGGATAAACTGGTATTTCCAATGCTGGTCAAGACATGCCACATTTTGCAGTCTGGCCTTTATGCATTATTGCCATTACAATTGTCATCAAATTATGGCCACAATTGCAGTCATTCTTACTACCTCACTATGCTTCATCAGTGCTGACGAAAGGTTTGTGATGTCTAATGGACCATCAGTAGCACAAATTTGTTATACAAATAAACAAGTTTGTTTGAATTGTGGACTTTGCAGATCTTAAAGTACCAGTTCACATCTGCAAGCCTTGCCCAGCATTTTGGCATGCTTTGTATGCTGGCCTGCAATGGACAGCTGAAGTTAGGATACCATAAAAAGCAGGTCAAGGTTGGTAGCTAGGAATGTAGGTACCTTGGCACCTACCTAGTTTACTTGTACATTGCAAACATTACAGATTGAAAGTGTAAATCTGCAAACCGTCTACTTATGCCTCACCTGCAGCCCTCAGGGCAGAATGGACGTCATATTTTCATATACGGTGTGCTTGCCTTTTGTTGACAAACCGATGGCGAGGTTCGATGACAATGAATTCAGGTCAGATCTCCCGACGGCGGCTTCAGCTACACACTGTCACCAAGACCAGTGGACAATATTTATCATCAACCATCCACTGCAGCTGCACTTGATACACCAGTAATTTTCACTCACATGTCCAAAAAGAGCTCGCAAACACCAAATAAACACAAACGAAAAACACCGTCAGATCTATTCAAAATGGCGACCCCACGGTTCCTAAAAGAGATGTATAACTGATGCTTCGTTTTTTGGAGTGAGTATACATTCTAGTACTCCTAATACCAGAGCAACGGTGAATTTTCCAGAACAAGGGAATGGGCCAACACCAAAACCTGGAGTAATTTTTACAAGTACTGGTCTCAATATTGTTATTTTGGCTTCAAATAGGTTTATTTTCATTTATATGGGGTAAGTTTCAGTCTGAACTTCATCCTCCCGAAACAATTACCGCCAGACCAAAGGTGCAAGGAAGGCTGTATATATTAAGTATAATGTTGTCTGGACGTATATGAAGTTAAAAAAGTTTATTAATTTCATACGGAAGTTCAGCTTTACTTCAAATGTTGCTATTCCATTAATATAGCGGTTTCAAAGTACAAGTATTGTGAGATTGTCTAGTCACTTAGTTACATGTCTATATTAAAGCCCATCTCTAGGCGAGGAAAACTGGCCACCCATTGCTGATTGGTGCAGATTAGTCACATGGTAAAATCCTTAGCTCTGATTGGTTTCTTTAAGAAAGCCCAATGACGTCAATAGAAAACCAAAATCCCTAGAACCACGGTGGCTGAAGACAAAAGGCTTGGTTTAGTGCATATCAATACATCATTCAATTTGATAATTTCTGAGCAGGTACGGGATGGTTACACCAAGGAGAATGTCTAGCTAATTTTCGGTGAACGGCCGGTGAAGCTCGAACGGTTGTCACTAAAGGCGTGTCGTTTTGCATACATGTTTTTGGTAAAAGCGTCGGAATGTCTAAATCCAGGGAAGGCTAGACCAGAAATGTGACTTCCACTCAATACCCACTTAAGAATCTTACTGGGCGCAGGGGGGGGGGAGCAAATACTCCAGAAGTATGCGCGACGTGATGTATTTTGTTCGTTTAACCGACCTTTCCCTTGAAAATGAAGACATTTTCCAATCAGCTACCTTTAGCATGTTATTCGAGCCCTGTTCAATCTTCCTTGGAAAATTGAAGGTTACAACAAACAAAGAACTCAATACATGCGCGGCGCCACCAAGGGTGGGATGGTGGATGGGTTCGTCTGGGATGTCGGAAAGAGAAGGGAGTCGGAAAGTGATCCACTCAAAAAGTAACTTCTTTAACAAAGGGTCATGAGAGCAGAACTGTATCTTTGTATGCTTTTTGGAAGGCACATTCCCCACAATGTTGGCTGTGTCCTCTCAATAAATTCAACTTTTAACATGGGACCATATGTGTAGTATGCCTAATGCCCTCCAATCCATTTGGAACCGCCCATTGCCTTCATGTAGGTATTGCACTCTCGCAATAATTTTCAGAAATCTACACCTATGTATGAGAGAGTTGCTGGGATTCGGTAGCAACTCACCAACAAACTATTGCATAACGTTGTGTTTCAGCATAGGCTGTGAAGAAGTACACAATAAATTGGCCGCTCTAGGGGACCTTCGAGCGACCAGTGGGGGTCCCGGGCCGACGTGAAGGGCCCTGAACCGACGAAATGGACTTCGGCCTAGTAAACATGGCGATGTCGGCCGGCGGTCGGCATGTGTCGCGGCGAGCTCGGCATCTCGTAAGTGGTTCACCGACATCAGGCTGCTCTCGGCCCGACATCGGCAAACTGACCTGGAATATAACATATGTCTGGTTGAGTTCGGCAAATCAACAGCAACCAACCGACGTCAGGACGTTTTCCAACATTTCACTCCCGAGCCGACAACGCTGGCGGCCCGCTAGCGTCCGAACTGCAGCACGACATCCTTCCGACATCGGCTCCACGTCGGCTATATGTCAGCTGAGTGTCGGCTGCATGTCGGCATGGGCGGACATTCCACTCCCCAGCCGACAGCGGGCCGCTAGAGTCCGACATCGGCCCGACGTAGGGCCGAGCATTGGGCCGACGTCGGACCGCTGTCGGCATGTTCACTGGGGGATTGACGGACAATGTTCTGAGCCGATAAAGAGGGTTCCGAACCAACGGAGAGTGACTCTGGGCAGATGTTGAGGACACCTGAACGGGCCAACATGAAGGGATTTCAGGCCGACGGAGGGGACCCTGACATGACGGAGAGGGCCCCGGCCAGTAAGGAAGGCCCCTTGGCCAAGGACCTTAGCCTCCGGTGAATGACACTGGGCCGTCGCGGAGGGCCACGATCCTATGTGAAAGGTCCTTGGGCCGACTGAGGGAGCCCAAGCTGTACAAGTTACCCCTTATAGCCTGATGAAGGGGCCAAGCTGTTAAAAATGGTCTCTAGCCTAACGGAGAAGGCCCCGAGCCGTGAAAGAGGGCACTTGAGCTGACGAAGATGGCCACGGGCCGTATGTGCATGGTCCCTGGGTTCGCTTTGGCTCACGCTGATGGAGATGGCAGAGGGCTTCAGGTCGATGAAGAGGCCCCCGAGCCACGGCGAAGATCCGAGCCGAAGAGAAGGGTTCCCGGTGCGACGTAAAGGGCCTCTGGGTCACTGGAATGGCCCAAGCTGTTAAAAGGGAACGCGAATTGACAGAAAGGGCCTATGATTAGACCCTCTGAGAACAAACGATGGGTTTTGTTTCATGCATCGAGGGGGCCAGTGCCCCCTCAATGTTGGCTTTGCCCCCACCCACCCCAATAATGTCAACTTTTACCATGGGACTCTATGGAGTGTACCCTCAATCCATGCTTGGGGTTGTTTAGGACCCCCCAAAAAATATTCGTTCCTCCCGCGACACTATGCTAGCTGCGCGGTGTGTATGTGGTGCCGCCAGCGACAGTTTGCATCTCCTTCGAGTGGCCTCGATGTGTAGTGCCGTGGCGGCCTCCGAGTGAGTCGATTGGCAGCGCCCCGGGAGTCTGCTCAGTCCGCCGGCACCAGCCCCGCCGACCGCCAGCCATGGGTGCCGCTCCGCTCCTGCTCGCCGCCTGCGTCCTGCTGGTGGCGCCGACGTGCCACGCCACCAGCTGCTACCAGTGCGTCGATCTAGCCTTGCTCGGCCTCGAAGGAGGTGGCGCCGGCACTCTGCTGGGTTTCGCTGCCGAGCGGGCCCACTTGCCGCCCTGCTCCGAGTTCGACGCTGCCGACTCCCGCTTCAAGACGCAGTGCGCGGAGAGTGTGTCCGGTCAGAAGTCCGGCTGCATGAAGACAACCAAATCAGGCGCCACCATGCGAGGCTGTCAGGACGTGGTGCCGGTGGAGACCTGTCAAGTCCAAGGGGAGATGACAGCCTGCATGTGCATGAACGACTACTGCAACGGCGTCGGCCTGCAGTCGCCGGCTCTGCTGCTGCTGCTGTCGGCCGCCATGCTGGCCGCCCTGTTCACCGCTTAGTCAGGCAGGCACGTGCCGAGACTGGCGGGTCGTCTACTCGTCGCTGGTGGTGGCTCCACGTGGTGCCAGCGGTGACGGTATCGGTGTGTATACACCCTCGCACTGGTGCTGCTGTCAGCACGGCAAGCGTGGTACTAACGAATCAGCACGCGGGTCGACATCACAATTTTTGGCTTGTGATGTCAGCTCTCTCTCGTTGCTCTAAATGGTGGGTACGGTAGGCATGATGGTTTTGCAATTTAGTCATGACGTACCGTGCCCTATTTAGCTTGTGCAATGTTAAGTTGTGGCATCAGTTGTTCAACTTGTTAACGATGTGTCTTCCGACCTAATCAGAGCCTAGTTGGCGGCGTGTAGCCCTCCCATTGTTGTAAAGATGCTAACTAACAATGCATTTGGTGCACATTACCATGGCGATTCTAGAGGTTTGCCTATTCTAGAGGTTTGCCGTCGTACGTGTACGTGATCAGAAGCTGATCCAGCGGATTGCGGGTATCGAGTTGAGCTAGCTCAATAGATACTGTGTCCACGTCGGTGACCAGACCCAGTCCGAGACCTCGCACCGAATCTGTGCCTGCCTTTGTCAAATGGTACATTGTTTCTTTGCTTCGTGCTGTGTGTGCTTTTTGTACATGAGCGACAGATGTGATGTCCGCTTGATTTTAATTAATACATACACATGCTTGAGCATTATGTATGGCTGATCAAGTGAACTTAACTGCTGGGAAAAGCTATTACAACACCAAAATGTGAACGTTTGTGCAAGAGTGCTGAGACTGGCATTCATGGTATTGCAGTCTGTCATCGAATGCCTGATCGATCGATTGGTGCATTGACAAGGTGGGTGCATTTACCGTTGTTAGTCATGTCGAAGGCAACCGAATGTTTGTTTTGAAAAAAAATATGGCAAACCAGTAGGACTATGCATTTCAGCTCAGATTACAATCACACAGTAACGTAGCCAGGGGGCTGCCCCCACCCTTAGCACCCAAAATACACTAGATGAAATGATAATTTGGAGATTTTATCCACCCAAAACCCTACATTTTCGGCGCGTTTCGCGCACCGAAAGCTTTCTCCGTTTCATCCCATTTCTGTTGGTTGGCCTCTACCCCATAGGAAAAAATCTGGTTGCGCCACTGATCATGGATATTAGTTTCTCCGGTGTATGGCAACACCGTTTGAATTCATTTGAATTTAAGCTAGTCAATTTCGAGCAACACATTTAGGCCAACATGATATTGGATTAAATTATGTGTCCGCAAGCAGACTTGTGCTCGACTCGAGTTGAATCGAGAATCGACTCATGAATCAATAGTTTTGGGATGAGTCGCGAGTTGAATCAATTATTGAGTCGCGAGTTGAATCACATCTTTCTTTGAAACAATGAGTTGAATCACGAGTCAATCACTTGAATCACAATGAGTCATTTGAGTCTTGTGACTCAAATGCAAGTTAGAAACAAATGGTATAAAGCATGTATCTTTGTGAATAGTATGCCATGACACAAAGTAGGGAATAAAAACACAGTATAATTATTCATGCTTAGCATTACAATTGTCAACTTATCAGCTGCCAGTGAATAAAGAACGAGGGGCACATAAGTTATTTACCAAAAACGGATAACAATAACTACAAATAAGTATTAATGTTAAGCTTGGTAATCACAATCAGTATCATTCATGAGTCATTCCTAGTGCCAGGAACACAACACAGAAATGGGATGTGATTGTGAAAAAGAACACGGCACCGAAATGACCCTGGCATTTGTAACAGGCATTTGCACTGAATAAAATTGAGTTGGTTTGTATAACAAATAACAAACCCAAGGTACCTTTACTAGAAGGTAGATCGAAGTTTTCCTTCAAGCCCGCATGACGTCATTCAGTTAAAAAAAAAATATGGTATCAATTTGGTTGCAGAAGACTTTTCTGAAATCATACGCAATGGTCACTTTAATTTGCTTCCTAGCAAATATATTTGTCTTATGCTCACCAGGTGAGTCATAATCTTGTCCCATTCTTTCCAGTGAGCATTTGTTCCGACACATTTTATTCTCATGCATAGACAAGGTTGGATTTGTGCATTGTAATCCTGCATGTGGAGAGGAATATTTTGTAGTCATCCAGTATGGAGGATATTTTTCTTCAAACCTTATGCATCGTAACCAATTTGCACCCAGTTCAGTGAATTTTGAGCACTTTTACTTGATCACAGCGGTCCGTTGTCAAAAGTTAATAACTTAGGAAATTCGGTAAATTTGGAGATCACGGTAAATTTTGATTTTGGGGGAATTTGTGTATGTAACAGTATGCTTTCTGACGTGATGAAGACGATGCGATCACTCATTTTCACCGCAAATGATTACTTTTAAGTCAATGGCGGTCGCTACAATTGATGACGTCATGGGCACAAGTAACCTAACCTAACCTAACCTAGACTAAGATAATGTAGCATAATATATAAAGTGCATCATAGCATAATATAATCAAACCCAACCTAACCTAACCGGAAAACCAGAATCCTCCGAAGCAATTTTTTCTGCCATGACGTCATCAAATATATGCGACATTGTATAGGTAACTTTAGTGAAAATACATACTAAACTTCGAGGAGTTTAGTAAATATTCTTACTAAACACACTTCCCCTCTTACTAAATCTACATACTAAACCTTCGAGGATGTGACAGCACTGCCCTGAAATATTACAGCATCGCAAGGAATTTCCGGCATTGGTCGCGTTGTGGACGCGTCTGCTTGGGAGTATAAATGATCGGAAATAAATGTCGAATTAAGGCAGAAGCATAAAGTTTTCGATGTCAAAGAGTATTAAATCTAGTGCATGAAGTGTTTAATTTCTTCTTTATCACGTCTATGACACACCAGGTACGGATGATTATACGCGATGTGCTATATTTGTAGAGTGAAGATTTTGATCGTTTATTTTTTTGCCGACTGAAAAGTAATCATTTGCGGAGAAAATGAGTGGCCGCATCGCCATTTTTACTTTAAAATACCGTGTATTCTAAATACAAATTCCAAAGAATCAAAATTTACATTGATCTCCAATTATACCGGAAATTCAACCTTCAGATGAGAAAACAAATCATTTTCTGGAGAGGATAATGTTCGGGATCCCAAAATCTAGGATTAGCCTATTTTTCCAAACATACACCTACCTACCTGCCTACATTGACATACAGCAGTTGTTGAAAACAGCAGTTTTTTATAGGCCAGCTGGACCCAGGGCATGATGCATTCTTCCTTGATGAATCTTGTATGGATTATTGATGATACATGCATAATTGAACATTTATGTACAACACCATTGTGATCTAGGTGTGCCCTCATGAAACTTGCAACTTGACTGAAGCTCCTGCCACTGGGGAGAAGAAGCTATGGCGCACTTAGCCCCCCCCCCCTGACTGTCCTTTCTTCTGCTCTTAAACGAGTGTGACAACTTGAACACATAAAATGGAGGTAGAGGGAGTCTGCCAATATCGGGAACAATGCATTTATTTTGGAGGTGCTTGATGCTGAGCCTTCCGGAAATGGCACAGTGTTAGGCAGGACAATTATTACTGGGTCATTTAGGTCATTCAAACCCTTTGCTGAAGCTAAAGAATAGGTTTTTCAATTATAATACATCAAAGTGCCCTATATTGCCATAAAATATGCAAGATAGCATAGAGAAAGTTGGTAAAATTGAGTGTAAACCAATGGTGAAGGGAAACCTTCAAGCCCGCTACCAGACCAACTTCGTGGGGGCAACAAACCAACACAATTTTATTCTGTGCGGATATCTATTGCAGTGCAGGATCTGGGTGATATGTTGAAGTTAGGTGATGTGTGGCAGGTATATATGATTCAGGTTGTGCATCATGCCGATGTGCATTGAAGTATTATGCACTCATTGCTTTGCACATGTATGGACAACCATTCATCTCGTTAATGCTTTTGGGTCAATTACTTTATGCACATGCACCTGCATTTATCTGTATACATCCTATATACCAATCATTATAGTGCATGACAGATGATAAATAATGTGAGGTGAAAACAAAGTTATAGCAAAAATAATATATTCAACAGATAAATACTAATTCCCTTCTTTAATTAGACACAGATGAAGATGCATTGACATCAAACTGTCTGTGGAACAAATTATTTGTGCTATAACTTTGTTTTCACCTCACATTATATATATACATATATATATATATATATATATATATATATATATATATATATATAATGTCTGGGCAGTGCACACTGAATTATATGGCTTATAAATCTGATACCATTGAGTCGGATCTGAATCGATTCAATTTTCTGTTCGAGTCGTGAGTTGAATCATGCTTTGTGAGCTCTGAGTCTGAATTGAGTCGAATCAAATAATTTTGACCTGCTGTGAATCATGAGTTGAATCGGATCTCAAGATCTATGAATCAAATGTGAGTCGACTCGAAAAATTTGAGTCGAGCACAATTCCGTCCGCAAGCACGGTATATTTGGAAGACGCGCGAATGAATTTTGTTTCAAGGTATACAATGGTATTTTTCTTACTTCTAAGCAATGCAAAAGTATGACATAGGCGGCGCCAGGGGCATGTGAAAGGAAGAAAGCTGTCACGAATATGATGCTTTGGGTTACGGTTGCTGTAAATCACATCAATATGACCAAATATTTTTTTAATGGTCAACTCCGTATCCTGACTTATTTTCTTTGAATATATAGTGTCAAAATACGCAGACCTAGATCGTCATTTCAGTAGAGGTCAAATAACAACGAAAATAAAACAAAATGGGGATATTTAGTATGTTAACGGAGGAACAATAAATTCTTCAGAAGTTCGTGTCGCTTTTATCCAAGGCGTAAGCAGGACAGTGGCGGAGCCACGGGGCGAAGAGCCAGCCACCCTCCCCCACTCCCTGGCGGGTCCGAAGGGGCCCTCAGGCAACAGACTTGAGTGGCCCGCAAGGGCATCTGGGCCATCGTGAAGGGCCCTTGGACCGAGGAATTGGACTTCGGGCTGGCGGAGAGGGTGCCAGGCCAATGAAGAGGGCTCCAAGTCAACGGAGAGTGCACACCGGAGGATTTTGAGGGCCCTGGGCTGGACCAAATTGAAGGGTTTTTAGGTCGACAGAGGGGTCCCCGGATCGTTGGAAGAGCCCCCGGACTGACGGAGAGGGCCTCGAGCTAATATGAAGGGCCCCTGGGCTGAAGGAGGAACCCAAGCCGAAAAAAGGGCCCCTGATCTGATGCAGGGGCCCAAACGTCTGAAAAGGGGCCTCCAGACTGATGAAAAAGACCCTGGACCGTTCAAGAGGACCCCTGGGACGACGGAGAGCGGCCTTAGCTGCTAGAGGGAACTCCGGGCCATCAGAAAGGACCTTGGACCATCAGAACGGTCCCAAGCCTATGTGAAGGAACCCTAGGCCAACATACGGGGTCCAAGTCATGCAGAAGCCCATGGCCTAATGTAGGAGGTCCATACTGTTGAAAGCGGGGCGTCTGACTGAACGGAGAAGGCGTTGAGCCGTGAAAGAGGGCTCCTGAGCAGACGGAAAGGGCTGCGGATCGGACGTGCATGGGTCCTGGGTCAGCTTACCTCCAACATGCTAATGGAAAATGGCCCAGAGATGACAACGGCCTCAGACCGATGAAGAGGCCCCAAGCCACGCAGACAGCTCGGGCCGAAGAGGGTTCCCGGTACGACGTAAAGTGCCCCTATGTTCATGGAGGGCCCCGGGCTACTAAAACGGCCCGTGAACTACCAGAGAGGGTCCCTGAGTCCTCCTGACGATAGATGCCTCTTGACAGAGAGGGTTGTCCTGTTGCAAAATTTGCTTTAAGAAATAAATATAATTCATGTAAACGTCCGGGAGGTGACACAGCCACACCATCTCATGATCCATAAAGCTCTGTTTTGCGTGAAGTTGTCCACATGGTTCAATATCATTCTGTTAAAAGGTAATGATTTAAAATAATAACGATTTTAGTGAATGGTGTTAAATAAACACCATTGGCTACTTATTTTCCAGCTCCTTGCTGCCCAGTAATTGTCTGACTATCCTCATCCAGTGAACAAAATATGCCATGACATGACATAACATGTCACTCTCACTGAGAGAAGGGGCACTAAAGGCCATGAAGCACCAACATTCTGGACAGCCCCATTAGCCGATTCCTAGATTCGCCACTGCTCGGGAGTAATCAGAGCGTCTGAGTGCCAGAGAGGCTTGGAATGCCAGGCTGCTCTTGGGGTTTGAAGTGGCTCCCGAGGGATAGACAGGACCACTAAAAGCTGAAAAGAAATAGTGACGGTCCATCGCAGAGCTGGGATGCTCCTGAGATGAGCGCTAGACAGGGCCATTGGGAACTGCGATGGGCTCCTAGAAGCAGGAGAAGGCCATGCTGGATGAAGAGGTCCCCTGGGAACCAGAAAAGAGTTCGTGTGGTCTCTCGACATGGGAGCCATCAACGGCACGGCCAATGCATACGCTGGATGGCCACTCCGATCACGACTGATGTAGTCTCTGTTGCTATAGCATGCACCGTCCGTACCCGAAACCAGTGGTCGCAATCGATGCCGCTGTGCAGCAGCTGGCACTGCTTCGAGCTGCCTTCCGTGCGACTGCGCACTCGGCAGCATCACCCAGGACAGCGACTACCAACGGCGACTGCCAACGGCGAACCGAGTGGAAGACGCACACAGCTGGTGAACTCAGCCGAGCGCTCGTGGAACTTTTCCGAAATGTCACTCCCCTGCCAGAGGATCTGCCAACGGATGCGCAGTGTCATGGACGGGCTTGATGGTGGCCGGGCGCTGCCCATCCCTTCCTCGCAGGAGCTTCTGACCCGCAGGTCAAGGGCGGGTCCGGCCCGCCGTGTCCCACCAGCCTCGGCAGATTGACGCGCAGGAGTCGCTGCCGGCGGTGTCAGCTGCGGGGTAGCCAATAACTCTGGGAGGTCGGAGTAGAGTCAGTGACCCACACCGCCCCACGCTGTGATAACCGTAGGGAAAAACTGGCCAGAAATCATTGCAGAATAAGTATGCTAGTTACGTGGACAGTTTGGGTCTTAATCGAAAGAGCTTCAAATTTGGAACACAAGGAGAGGATCTATTGCCTTAAAGATTGCTCAACCCAGGAATGTCAGAGGTTATGCCTGTCAGAGGTGAAGGAGCATTCCGCTCCCCTCATTTTGCTTGCACAAAATATTTCTGGAACCTATTGAGGTAGACAGCTCAAATTGTGCACACACCCACATGAGCGCCAAGGGTACCTTGGCTTGAAAGATCAGCAGCCGGTCATGTGTGGTGACACATAATGACATCATAAGCGAAGTTCATGAGCGCTCATATATTGAATACTTATTGGTTAGCGTTTGTTATGAGAGCACTTTGCATCGCAAATGTGATTGCTACGCAGACTAGATCCAAGTCCCCTTGTCCTAAGTGGCTGAAATTACGCCAAAATATATCCCTAAGATATGGCTCACAGATATAATCGATACATATAACGTCGGTCCTGACGTCAGACCCAGTCAATCCCCTAAGCAGCAATACACATGCTAGAATGTACATGCTCGAATGTATGGTACTTCCTCTAAACGCATGGTAAAATACCGTAGCCGAACTTGAAAACCTAGACACAAAAGACCAGAACCAAACACATCATATAATATACTCATATCTACGAGTATTAGCATACCATTAGCTATATATGGAAGACTTTCCTATATTTATATTCATTCAACAGCCAGTAGTATTCTGGGAGCATTCTATCATCCACTGACATGTCGTGTCCTTCCAGAACTTCTACCTCATTAACATCTTCTCCACCACTCATCTCCTCTTCATTTTACGAAACAGGTTGTACATACCAGCCCTCTCTCCCCAGCAGACTCAGATGATACCAGTAGATAACTGATGTCAGCTGAAAGGACGGTCTCTCGGACATTTCGGTCTCGCAGTGGTCTTTCAATGCCTTTAATGTTGTGAGTCGTCTTCGGGTCGCTGGTGAGCAGTAGATAGTGAAGTTAATCTTTGATGGTGTCGGTTCGTGACGTCTTGCGGGCATGTCTGAGTCGGTAGTCCCTGTTATGTTTATTCCGACTCTCCTGCACCTTCTCACTGTACATGCAGATCGGAAGAAGAGACCGTATCGCCGTGGCACCGTGGATCAGGAGCTTGTGCACGGAGGCGGGCATGTAGAACCATGGATACAACTAGACCATCAGCTGAGCAGTATCTATGGCGTACCGGTCGTACCGGTCTAAATCCAAGGGCTCGTATTTTTGCAGAGTCGAGAATCACTGAAAGACAAACGACGAGACCATCAGTTATCCCAGTGATTTCGCTGAATGCAGCTGGATCTTTGAAGCCACGTCGAGCCGTGTTCCCGTCGTTAGACTTACCCCAACCACGTGGCTGATCCACGACAAGGCCAAGTCTCCCCGGGACTGCTGCTGTAATTTATTTTTCCTTACTTTCACACGCTTCTTGTTTTCTTGGCCAGACACTGCCCACACTCCAGGCGGTAAGAAATGTGGAGAAGGCACTCAAAGCATCGAATACAGGCATGCATAGTTGAGAGACCGAGCTGGCATGTAACCTCGTGGGCAGGTCGAACCGCGGCGACAGACAGGTCATTCATCGGATGAGGTGTTCACCCACAGATGGCGCATGTTATGCTGCTGCCGGTATTGGTCAGAACGTTCGTCACCTCGCCGTCAATCATGGTGAGTTGAAGATTGTACGTCACTCTGGTACTGGTGCCGTCTTTTGTCATGGCGTAGGTCTGCCTCAACAGACGTATCTCCGATTCAACACTGTCGCGTTCTTCCCGAGAGACCTCTGCTGTCTTGCGCTTGTACTGGATCCACAACGGCCGGCCAAAGCAGGTTGAAGGCGGCGTTGGGTTGGTCCGGACGCAAATGCCACCTATCTTCAGTTACAAAAGTACCAGACTGATGCAGAACATATTTTGTTCTGCAGCTTCATCGCCGTCTCCCATCTGTTTGTATACAGATTGCTCTGTGGCCCCGTCAAATCCCCATTTGATGTGAAGCACCGCCGAAGTGTAGGTGCTGGATGACGTCGACGGCTGGTCGGCAGGTGAAGCTGAGTCGGTGCGGGTGACAGACGGCAAACATGCCACCAGCCACCGCGTCATATGATACAGAAGAACCTGCAGTCACCTCAGCTGACGTCTCAGTGAATTGCAGATAGCACCTACCTTGGCAGATAGCTGCGTAGCACCTACCTTGCAGATAGCTGTCAGATAGCACTCTACCTTGGCCTCATGCACCTTTCCATAGGCGGGCAGAATGTCTGTCTTCGCCGCATCATTCGTCACTCGGCGGACCACACGGTAGCCGTGCACAGACAAGTCAGCTGACGCACACATTGCCAGCACCCGCTCCCCTGACACGCACTCGGGTTGGCTCACTTCAGAGCTTCTGAGAGCCCGGTGAATCTTGTTCTGCCGATTTTGTGATGTTGTCACAGCACGAAAGCTGCATTCTTCATGTCCTTAGCACGAACACTTTGCCTGACAGCCTCCACGAGCTGCAGGGAGCTGTGCTGTTGAGCAACTCTCGAGGCTGCCCGACGCTGAGAACGGGCGCTGATAGCATGCGATAAGCTCATCGTCACTCACGACGTGGTCACCACGCTTCAGGGGCACGGAGAACACCTCTCCTGAAAGATAAGTCGCACACTGACTTCTGAATTTGTCCGGGATTCGCTTGCACTGAACCCACTTCCCTTTTAAGTTCTTGGCGATCAAGTCGGTCGTCTTTTTCATGTCCACAATCGACGACTCACTCTGGAGATAGTCCTGAGAGATTCTCTACTTAGTCAACTGAGAAATATAATTGAACACATGGTCATAATAGTTGCCACGCCCAAACGCTTTTGCACTGGTTAACAAGCCCACTAATTCCTCTCTGCTAACGCGCACTTCCATGTTCACTGTACGCAAAATCCAACCACACTGACCCGACTCTTACAGGCGAAGACAGCTCTCTTGCCATTGGAAACGCTCACTACGTGACCTATCTCGACTTAGTCACCACGTCAGTTTGGGGAGTTTTTTGCATAACGACCTCTGGATCAGGTTACTCGATGAAAACACCCCATCAGCCGGCACGTCGCGGCGTCCGGCTCGACTTCCCCATGCCGCCCGTGCTGGCCACCGCACAGCACCGCGACCTGCCGGGATACAATTGAATACTATCGGTGTTGGAGAAGCTAGGTGCAGCTGAAACTTACGGTACATATAGTCAAAGGATCGCCTGATATTATTGGTATTGGTCTCTGGTTGTGCATTAAAAAACCTGATTGTAACTTGTAGGTACTAAAAAAGTTGAATGACTATTGCAATGACTTATTGTTTCATCAAATATCGCATATTGTGAACCGTTCATTGAATTGCATAAGGTAATGACAATGTTCTCAGCTATCGTTGCATATTTCATTTGGCCAGGTTTTTAGAATGCGTCTTACCTTGATCAGTCGTCAAACTCCGACAACATTTGTGCACATTTGCACGGCATTTTTACACGTAATGTTGTCCATGCGTGTGGACTTCTTACTATGTGAAATCGTGTGCAAATTGTCATAAAAATTGTGACCTGGTGTGCTTTAGGCATCTGCTGATGCAATGGTGTCTCAATTATCGCGTCAAAAAATAGATGATCAATACATTTCTGGCCGGTTTTTTTCCTTGAGTTATCAACTGAGCGGCACTGTGTGCTGGGTTGGAGGCCTTCTGCTGGGTCGTGTTGCAAAGGATGGGTAATGCGAGCCCGATCCTGAAGACGGCTTGTTGTGATGCGCATAGTTGCTGAGTGATTTGTTATTGAAGTTTAGGGACGCCGACTGCATTGTTCGTACAGCGTCTATAAAACCATCAGTCGAACAGAGGAGATATAAACCGCAGAGAGTCTAAACGTGTTACGTGTTACGGCATGGGATCATTAAAATCCAATGGCATTGTGTAGTCCGGATTTAATGACCTCATACAACATTCAGTCAACGAGGGGCATATATCACAGAAAAGACAGCGAGATGAATAGCTGGCTGGACAGCTACGGGGTCGGCCGGTCCGATGTTATACACATCGTCATCGTCAACTATGACGACCTCACACTTCATCAATCACATCTTTCCTAACCCAACCAAGTTTAATCCCAACTGTAATCCTCCTTTTACGTGTCAAATAGTAAATTGTATGCTGAACGTCGTGCAAATCCTTTTCTAAAGCGAAGCGGTACCGTTTAATACAAGTATTCACTTTGTCTACCGTTTCTCATCTTCATATACATTTCTACTTCATACTCCCTCTTTCTGATCGACATCTCCACCTCCTCCTCCTCGCCCGCTGTCTATCTTAACTGAGTGCACTAGAAAGTGAGCAAGTTATTAGCATGGCGTCACCTAAGGGACGATAGGCGGAAGAAATGCAGTCACCAATGCACTAATCCAGTCACTCTTTGAAGCAGGCTATTCACGATAACAGCGAGGATGTGAGAAAAACTGCTTAGTTCCGGATTTTCATCCAGAGTATTATCCCCTCCGGAAGCCGTGAGTGGATCGTTCAATCCGATGATTCTATTGACAATGAAGAAACTCAAACTTTGTATTTCGCACTACATTTTGGTATGCATGTGCAAAGCAGAAGTCTTTGTACTTCTAATGAAGTTGCAGAATGCAGCAAAAGATCGCAGCGTAGCTGAGAGAGCACCAACAATATGATGAGTATCCTGCTGTGATGGTGGTCCTTTCCTTTCATCGTTTCCCCAACCGTACTAAACATATGCTGCACTAATCCAGCAATGTAAATAACTACATCGGACAGGTGGAAAATTGTTCTGTCCAATTCGCCACTTAAAAAAAAATATATATAATCATCTATCATCAATAAAATATCAATATCATCAATAAAAATAATGAATCGATTTCAGTGAACCGATCAAAAAAGATATCTGAATCCAAGACTAAAATACCACCCTAGCATTTGTAGGGTCATCCCTGCAGTCTCCGGAGGGGCACCCTAGCCGTTGCATTCTTGGGAGAGGTACAGCCCAGTCTTTATAGTGGCACCCATGCAGGATACAAAAATGGGACTCGCATGGCATTGCAAGGGTACTCATGTCGTCTAAAGGACTACTGCTCTGCAGAGAGGGACACCTCAGCCATTGTAGAGGCGCATCAGTCGTAGGGAAATCCCTAAAGTCTGCACAGAGGGACACCTCAGCCGTTTTATGGACATCTCTGCAGTCTGAAGGAGGCACCCGTGCAGCATGCTGAGGTTCACCTCTGCGGTGTGCACAGCGGCTCCCAGCCATTGTAGAGGCACCCAGCTGCAGAGGGATACTCCAACCTTTGCAGGGACATCCCCATGATCTGCAGGGAGGAATCCCAGCTATTGCAGCGTCATTTCTGCAGTATGCAGATAGAGTCACTTGGTCACTGGATTTCGAAGATGCAGTTGACGCAGCTGTTTAGTGCCCTGTTATGTGCAATGTGCTTCGTCCCCCCCCGAGCGCAGTTTTACCAGCTCGCTGGTGGTAGCCATGTGCAGTACAGATCACGCCAAACAAATTAAATATGAAGACGCCGACAACCTTCCCAATGTAAGAACTTCAATGGTGGTGGGTGATGTAAGTCAAAGCTGTCCAGACTGCAACATTTTCATACGTCATACGAACTTTGTGTGTGCTGCCGAAAGTTACCATTCACTATTCCACCTTCCATGTGTTCCACTATACCCTTTCAGTATTAGTGACTTTGTAGCATTGATGTTGTTATTTCAACCGGCTAATTTCTGTTCACAGCATTCACTACATTGGTGCAACAGCCCGATGCTCAGGAGACGCTTGACGATGCACTTTTGCGAGGGAGCACCACATCAACACAAGCGTCCACGAGAAACTGACGAGACAACAGTGGACAGAGAACATTTGATATCTTCGGGCCCCTCAGCATTTGTGTTTTCAGGCAATTAGGTTTTTAATCAGCTCAGCAACATTGGCGCTTTTGAAATTTTGGACTAATAAAAATTGGAATTCAAGATTTTGGGCTCCGTGTTCACCCACTACGGATATTTTTGATGAGCTACGTGTTTGAAGCAGTCGAAGATTTCAACAATTCGCAAGATAAGCAAGGTCAGATAAGGTCGACAAGAAGCATTGATGGTTTCGTGATTTGAAACCTTCGGTTTCATTTTTTTTCATTTGCTTCACTCATAGACACCTGCGGACCGATTTGCAGGTGAAATTATGAAAATAAGAACAAAGCACAAAAATATTTTATCATCGATTTACAGAGTGGCCTATGGTTAAATTAGATACAGTGTAATATTTTCGCAATTAGGCAGTGCGTTGGCAAATAAGCGACTTCCAGATATAAACTATATTATAAGTATATTTGTTTAAAGCAGGGGCTAATGTCAAGGTTCGTCATGGTAAACATTGTTTACTCACGCATGAGCACAGTGACAGGCTTGACAGACATTTTTGTACTGAATATGACTACAAATGTGCCTACTCGATATGTACAAATCCTGGATCAAATGTCCTCTAATTTCGATTAAAAAGTAACATAAATACAAGAAAAACCTTTCTTGCAAGTCAATTATCTCGTTGACTAGAAAGCAACCAAATTGTCAGTTTTGTTCCGGATTGAATGCACAGCATGGATGATGTACGCCTGGATTGGAAACTCCGCGTCGGCGCCTTTGATCTGCGCGTATCAGCGGCACCAACGTGCCACTTAGCGGAGGGTAAGCAAAAACACGGAGAAGCGGCCAGTTTTAGGCCGTGCGCCTATGGGAGTTCGAGGTACGCATTTCGTATTGACATTTTTCCAATTGATTCAGCCACCCCAGGAGGATTTCATCTGCCTTTCATTATACAGAATTGAGCAAGGAACCTTACTATTATTTCCGTATTGATTTATTACGCTCCGTTCCGAAGTTGTCGTGATGCGAAGTGAAGGCATCTGTGAGAGGGAGCCCATTTCGCGGAAAGGGTCGGCCCACCGATGTTCATTTCTTAAAATGATAGGAGGGGGCAACGTACATGAAGGCAATAGGCAGACCAAAATTAATATGGAGGGGTCACATTAGGCTTGACATTGTCAAGCCTTTGACAGTCCATAGGCTCCCATGTTAGAAGTTGAAATTATTGCGGGTGGGGGGCAGCAAGCATTGAGGGGGCAGCTTCACCCTCAAAGATAAGAATGAGAGGTTCTGCTTTCGCCCCCACCCTCCTTGCTCTCTAGATATGTGGCTGATATTTTCCAGTGGAGTGGTTTACACAACTGAATGGGATAGTACAGACTTCGGCGTACCCACCAATCCGCAGAGGATTGAGCGGAAGTTCCATGGAGGGTACAAGCCCCTCCCCCTACACCATACCACTGACATATTTATGACTTTGTCAAGGAGGCGTCATTTCTCCAGAGGGGCGGCTCTTGGTCGAGAACATTTGGACGGGGTACACTCAGATCTCCCAGAGGGGCACCGTTTGGTTTTGATAAGAGATAAAGATTCAATATAAAGATCATCAAGATATCGACATCGTTGGGCCGACCCTTGGGGCGAGGTGGGCTCCCTCTCACAGATGTCTTCTCTTCGCACCACGACAACTTCTTAACGGAGAGTAATAAATCAATAAGGAAAGAACGGTAAGGTTCCTTGATTAATTCTGTAGCATGAAAGGCTGATGCAATCCTCCAGGGATGCCTGAATCAATTGGAAAAAATGCCAATACGAAATGCGTACCTTGAACTCCCATAGGCGCACGGCCAAAACCCAGCCGCGTTTCCGTGTTTTTACTTACCCTCCGCTAGGTGGACTGATACGCAAACAGCTGTTGGTTTCTAATCCAGGCGTACATGATCCATGATATTACATCATAGGTAATCCATTTACATGAAATTACCATGCATGAAATGTTTGAGGAGTGCCTTTCGCCGGAAAATTCATGGCGTGCGTTCAGACTGCCGTTCCCAGGCCGAGAAGTGTGTTGCGCTCAGAAATTCGAGGGGGGGGGTACACTGGAGCCTCTAAGGGAGGCGTCCTTCGGGTCATAAGGGGCGCCACTTTCGCTTCCTCCCCCTTGGATCAGCCCTTGCAACATGCCCTAGCTGGCAACGCCAGTACCTCTCGCCGATTCGCTACCACTTGCCAGTCGTTCGACTCAGGGGTGTTGTTTTATATACATTTGAGGGGGAACTGCAACCTCAATGTTTGCTTAACCCACCCCCGCAATTAGTTAAATTTCTAACATGGGACCCAATGGAATGTGCCCCGCAATTCATTTTGGTCTGACCATTTCCTTCATGTACTTTGCCCCATCCAATCATTTCAAGATCAGGATAAATATAGAGAGATAAGAGATAAAGATTCAAGATAAAGATCATCAAGATATCAACCTCGGTGGGCCCACTGGCGGATCTAGCCCACCGGTTTGGGGGGGGGGGCAACTTTCGGTTTTCGGCGTCAGCCCCCCTCCCCCTCCCCCAGTGGCGTACCTAGGAATTGCATCAGGGGAGGGGTCGAAAGGATTTGGAGGGTGCCCATTCCCCGACTATTTTTTGGTTAAAAGCACCAGATTTCGACCACTATTTGGCAAAGGGGCCCATTAAAAAAAAAATATTAATGACAAAATAATTTCCTGTGTAGGGGCCACAGCCTACCTCCACCGTTTCTAAGTTACGGGATTTTTGTTCTTGTTTACCAAAACGTTCACGTTCACGTTCAACGTCTTGTACCACGTCAACGTTCGTGCACGTGTACACACTGGCAGATCCGATTTTGTCAACTCTTGCTGTAAGCAGAACTTGAGCAGCATAGATCTCTCGATGTGTGTCAGAATGTACTATGCTACCATATTGGCTTCCAAACAAGTATAAAAAAATACCTTTAAAATTGGTGATTCTTTCATCCAGACGATATTTTTTAACCTCGGCAAAGGTTACTACATTTTAATTCAGTTTGCTTCTGTTGGTTTCGGGGGGCCAAAAGACACTATCCCCCCCCCCTTTTAAGCGCTTCGGGGGGCATGACCGGAATGGCCCCTCCCTGGATCCGCTAGTGGGTGGGCCGACCCTTGGGGCGAGGTGGTCTCCCTCTCACAAATGTCTTCACTTCGCACCACGACAACTTCTGAACGGAGCGTAATAAATCAATAAGGAAAGAACGTTAAGGTTTCTTGATCAATTCTGTATCATGAAAGGCTGATGCAATCCTCCTGGGATGGCTGAATCAATTATAAAAATGCCAATACGAAATGCGTACCCTGAACTCCCATAGGCACACGGCCTAAAACCGGCCGCGCTTCCGTGTCTTTACTTACCCTCCGCTAGGTGGGCTGATACGCAAACAGCTGTTGGTTTCCAATCCTGGCGTACATGATCCATGTGCACAGTGCCAACAGAAGTCACAAGTTTGGAATGCAACTTGCTGTATGCTATAATTTAGAACGAATGAAATTAAAACAATGATATAAAATACACAGAGCTACCCACACGGCATTCTTTGAATGTGTGTGGCCAAAAAATATATCAAAGCATATAAATATTGCTTATGTTACCTGCCGAACATCTTAGCTAGAACTTAGGTAAGTAAGGAACCGTTGGTATAATAACCACCGAAGTTTATCTCAAACCGAGCTGATTTTGACAGCAACCAGAAACGTGTTGTTATGTTTGTTATGTTATGTTTTTTACGTGCTTTTGTGGCCAGTAAAAGAAAAACAAACATTACCTAGTTAGAATTGGAGGTGACGATGTGGGAGTAGCTGGATCTCCGGCAGGTAGCGCGTCTGTGAAAAGAACTGTGGGGCCACGTCAAGTCCACTTAATCCTCGGGGAGTATTTTACCACCACCACCCCAGCCCTAAGGTTCTTCCGCGAAAGCGGAAAAACAGCGGAGCCCAACGGCGCAATATTTTCAGTACCGTTTCCTAGATCATTGTTGCGTCTGACGTGAACATTTTACCTCAGGTCATCTAAGGTCATTGACGTAGCTCAGGTCAAAGGGGATATGGAACACTTGGAAGGGTATTAAAATGAAACTTACTGCTTTAGTACAATTAGGCAGTGCTTCCGAAACGCATATCTCGGATTTTTATTTCAGGTCAGATCAGTGAAGCGAAGTCACGGAGAATTTTGGCAAATTTTTGGCCAATTTGGGCCGTCAACTGTCCGATATCAACAACGCAGCCAAGGCCAGCTCCGATTGTGACCAACACCAACTGTGTGTAATTATGTACCGGAGTGAAGGGTGGAGGCAAGAGGTGGAGGTGCCTATTCAGTCGCCGGAAATATCCCCGGACGAGAAAGGTCATGAATGTGCCAATGAAAGATCAATGCATGAACATCACTAGGGATCTGTCTGGCCGATATAATGGAGGTGCCGATTCAAGATCGCTTTCAGGAGTTTGTATCTGGAAGGATGAGGTGCAGATGCAGGAGCGTCCTCAAGGTTACAATTTTTATAAAAGAATGCGGGGAGAATGGGGTTTTCATGCCCCTCTTTCTAGTCAAAGCCCATAGGTTCCATGCTAAGTCTAGAGGAGCAGCCAAGGGGCGGATACCCCCGCCTTAGTAACGAAAAATATACTAGATCAAACAAGATATTGTAATATTTTTACCACGCGAAGCCAAAAATTTTGCGGCGCACTTCGCGCGCCGAAATCGTTCTACGTTTCATGTTTGTTTTGCTCTGGCCACCCATAGGAATATCTTGGTTGCGCCACTGGCTAAGCCTCAGCAACATTGGGAGGGAGGAAGGGCAAATGCTGCCCTCAGATTATGGAAAGTTCCATCCCTGGGCGTCATCAAGATTTTTGTTAGGGAAGGTTGAGATGCTGATTCAGGGACATCTCCAGGAATTTGTGTCAAAGTAGATGATGACATTTGATCCTGGGAAATTCCCGATGGCCTCGGAAAAATCCAAGTTTTACGAATTGGAGTGGTCGATGTATGGGGCGTCGTCGATGGTTGATTTCGACAGTGCCGGCAGGGTCGATTCAGAGAAGCTTCCAGGGTTTTACAACCACAGCTTTTGTCACAAAAGATGCCAATGCCGGGATCATGATCATGAATGTATCTCAAGTGCTTGGCGGCAGTGCCGATTCAGGGGTGTTCCAATGATTTGGTGGCGGGAGGCTGAGGACTGAGGTGCCAGTTAATGGGTGTCGAGTCGTTTTTTTTCGACGGGGCAATGAGGGCGTCAAAATATGCCCAGGGATATTTAGGATACAATCACACCACCAACTAGTTTAACGGAAAATAGCTCTCATCAAGCAACGCCCCCTTTCCCTTACATAGGAGAGAGTGATGTGGCGTAGCGGGGACGAGTGGTCTAGGGGTAAGATGCTCGTCTCACAATCGAAAGATTGCGAGTTCGAGTCTCACCTGTCGCTACTCTTCGCCCGCGACCAATCGGCGTGAGAGATTGGCGACGCTATATGACTCAACGGTCGACGTGTCGTAAACCCAATAACCAACCAGAGTGATGTAGCGAACCCTCTTTAAGGAAAAATAACCAGTACTCAGAGTTGAAGCTTGTCCTATTACATATTGCAATACTACAGGAAAGGTTCGTCAATTCTTTATCGATCCGCATAAGATATGTGGCTCCAAAGCCATTTGGTTTTGCGCAAGAGACGTTTAAAAAAAGGCCTTCCAAATGTGCCTCTTTCCCCATGGGGCGGATAAAGCGTCTAAGGCGGGAGCGTCTTAACCCGATGCACTTATAGTTCCAAATACAACAAATCCTTTTCTTTTTCGGACGGAATCCATTCAGCCCAGTTCCATTCAATTCATTTCCATCCATTCAGACCATTGGGCACCAGAACAGAGTCGCCGTCGAGTTCGGGCCGACCGCTGGACACTGGAACAGACGCGACGCTGAGTTCAGGCCGACCACTGAGCCCTGGAACAGAGGCGACGTCAGGCTCGGGCCGACCACTGAGCCCTGGAACAGCGGCGACGTCAGGCTCGGGCCGACCACTGAGCCCTGGAACAGAGGCGACGTCAGGCTCGGGCCGACCACTGAGCCCTGGAACAGAGGCGACGTCAGGCTCGGGCCGACCACTGAGCCCTGGAACAGAGGCGACGTCAGGCTCGGGCCGACCGCTGGACACTGGAACAGAGGCGACGTCAGGCTCGGGCCGACCGCTGGACACTGGAACAGACGCGACGCTGAGTTCAGGCCGACCACTGAGCCCTGGAACAGAGGCGACGTCGGGCTCGGGCCGACCACTGAGCCCTGGAACAGAGGCGACGTCAGGCTCGGGCCGACCACTGAGCCCTGGAGCAGAGGCGACGTCGGGCTCGGGCCGACCGCTAGGCCCCGGAGCAGAGGCGACGTCGGGCTCGGGCCGACCGCTAGGCCCCGGAACAGAGGCGACGTCGAGCTCAGGCCTACCATTTGGCCCCGGCACATTTAAAGAATCCTTCATTCGGAACATTTTCTTCGGAATCTTTTCCGCAATACTTCTCATTACTTCCCTTATTTTCTCTTCTCCACCAAAATGTCATGAACCAGAGACCGCTTTCGGCGCGCTTTCGGCGCTTTCGGCGCGCTTCTGCGCCGAAAATTCTGGTTTTGTGTAATGAAAATCTCAAAGGAGCCGAGGGACGAGCGAGCCCCACCCTTGGCCGCGCCCCTTCGCATGTTCAAGGTTTAAAATTGAAAATGAGTTAGTAAAATTGGCCAAGAGTTCAAGTCAGTAAAATAGTTCAAGTCAGTTAGTTATTAAAATTGGCCAAGAGTTCAAGTCTTAACACGCGCCATGGAGGGCCCCCGAAAATTACGCGCACTGGAGGGGGAGGGGCGGATTCCGCCCTCCCCCCCCCCTAAGATCTCGGCTCCTATTAAAACTGGAGGAACGAAATTTGCAGGGTTGATGGGTACGGTAGTGAACTCTATTGTGTACAAATTTAATGACCTTAGGTCAATATCTTCAAGGTGAAATGAGGTCACATTTGTTAAAGTTGTATTATTTTGCGTGGCTTGGCTTGTCATTGTTATGGATCGCTGTGATTGTGTTTAAATGCTCAAAAATTGGCATTAGTGATGTTTTGGACATTACTAATGATGCAATGCAGATGCTAGACCCGACATTTGACCTCAGGTCGCCTATATAGCAGCACTTTATCAGGTCAGTTACCTGTTCCAGTTACCGGAACCGGGCCGCCCGCCCGACTGCTCCGTCGGGCAGCTCGGCGCAATCGGCTTCGGGAAGAAAGGAGTGAAGTACATGAATAAAGTATGGAAACGCAATGACAAACAGTACACAATGACGAACAGGCATTTATGACAACATTACAGCTGACCAAGTTTGGTTCCATTAACCTCTCATTAATTTGACCTGACTTGACCTCGGTGACCTTACATGACCTTGAAACTATAGCATATCAATATACATCAAGCAAGTCGCTAGTGTTGCCAAGAACACTTCCCTTTTGCGTATATACGGGAAGCGTACCAGCGCCGATTTTTGTGGTCTGGCGCTACGAATTTTTTTTAACTTTAACGGCCCCTAACTCGAAAAAAAATCAGCTGATTTCAATTTGTCTTGCTTGAAACGACGCACCGGTCATTTCTAGGCAGGTACGCAAAACATGGTGTATATCGACCGGTAAAATCTGGAGTTATGTACGAATAACCGGAGGGGTGGGCGGATTTCGCCCCCCCCCCCTCCAGTGCGCGTGTTTGTGGTGCATACCATCAAAGCATAAAATTGCCAAATGATCAATGGCGTTTTCACATGTGACAATTGAATATGCTTCAGTATTTCAGTGGTGCTTGGCCGGGTCTCATGTTCTTTCTAGGATGCCTCAAAAGCATTACGGTGCGCAAGCGCCTGCAAGATAATGCACCCTGGGCCATGCGGCGCGTCCTGGTGGCGCCAGGAGACTGGTGACCGAAGTATCGATCGTCGGCGGGGCACGACCGGAACGCGAGTCCAACGGTTACGACCGCGCCATGGCGTGTGGCTCGGCCACTCCCAGTTCATTTCGAAGGATTATCACTTACTATGATTATGTGACGCATTGGCTGTATGCGTGAATGAACCTACTAACATGCAAGGTCCTCTCCATCCGTGCGACAACAAAATTAACACGCTATATAGACGTAACGTTAAGTAAAATTTTACTTCTTATTTGATATGTGTTTATTCTACTACTTCTGTTTTTTGGATTTTTGGACGACGACACATGTATCCTCCAATGAGTGATGTCTGAGCTCATGTGCGGCACGTAAGTTAGATTTCACCAAGGGCTGGCGGATTACAACAGCATTGTTGTTGGATGGGTCCCTGAGTCCCGTTTGCAGCCGTACGGGACCCACACAACTCCACTGGCGGATCCAGGAGAGGGGATAAGGTGGAGCATGTGCTCCTTCCCATGAAGCGGTGGGCCCCGACTGAAAAAGGCACCCCTCCAGGACACCCTAGTGCACCCCGCTCCCCTTTTAAACGACACCGCCCTGAGAGAAGAAAAGGCCCCCTGCAAAACACTCGAGTGCACCTCCCCTGCTCAAAATAAATCATCAATTTCGGTGGCGTCCATCCCGACAAGCGACATCTGGACGCTCAGAATTCCTGGACCCGCCCTTGAACAACTGCAGACAGCGCTGCAGCGTCGCCCACGCTGGTTCTGCGGCGGGAGCGGCAGGCCGAAAATGATGAAGCTGCGTAGTACCAGCTTATCAAGTTAGCATTCCCAACAGGCAGGGAAGCAGAAGCAGACCTCCTTATCGATCAAAAGCGGACCTTTGCAAACAGAGTAAACACTATTGTGAGAAAATATAATAGGGCGGTAGCAGGGGTGTTGATTTCTGAAAATGATTGGGGAGGGGCACGATGCATGAAGGCAATGGGCAGGCCCAAGTTGATTGGAAGGGGTAGAGGAGGGATCACTCCATAGGGCCCCATGTTAAAAGTATAAATTATCAGGGGGGAAAGACAACATTGAGGGGGCACCTGTTACCCCAAAAGTATATAAAACAACACCCGTGGGCCTTAGGGCCTCTGACGAGGTCGTCTCCAACAGGCAAGCACGGAAGGTGTTTTGTGAAAGTAATGGAAAGTCGACGCTGGTTTCATGCTATGCAAATGTGTGACATATGTGCGGGCTTCGCAGCATTGTTATGTGTGTAAATATCCCGTGTGGTTGTGTGGCCGGATGCCAAATAATATATGTATATGTGCATTGCACCGCTGTGTTACTATCCTTGCAGGCTAGCGGCCCTGGCGATACAACGTGAACAGCACTATACGTTCATTCGAAACGTACATTGCCACAACATTGATTCACCGTTTGTACTACAACAATTTTCGTTGGCTCAACCTCCTAGGATTTTTGTATCACGGCATTATTTTACATTCCATTTGGTCGAGTCAATGCGGCTAAGTGTGGAATATTCTCCAGAATTTCTAGGCTGCACAACCAATTCCCCGGCAGGAACTCAGAAGTTGATATTTGGAATCACGTGCCTGAATTAAAAAAGCAAATGCATTCACAAAAAGCATTCACATACTTGTGTAGGAATAATTGATATGTTCGTGTCGAGTCTGGACAGTTGAGTTCGTTATGCGTAATTATATGTGCATGTGTACGAACCAAAGTGTATTTTAATTCATCTGCTGGATTGCATCTGTCCCTGGGTTACTATGCACCTATATGCTGTGCAAATAAATTAAGCTAAGCTAAGCAGCACTCACCCGTCATGCTCTCCTTTACCATATCCAATTTATCTTCTTAGCCACGTTTGTTACTCCTATTCCCGTCCTCTCATCGTCTGAGACATGGTCAGACCTGCCGATAACTGCCAATCTACCCTTCTGACGTTCGATTCATGCGAAGCTTGTCTGTCATTACGTCTGAGTACTTCCTCGATGTATGACAAATTTGGACGGATTTGACCTGTAAGTTACTTTGCTGATTTTGAATGCAGCTTCAAAGACGAGTGGTCAGTCCGAGCGGCGGCGAAGCCCGAGCGAGTCTTCCGTGTGCATGTGACAAACCTCGAACCGAGTGACCCAGCCTGTCCCACTGGTGGGTCCAGGGGGAGGGGGCAACGGGCCATGGCCTCCCACCCCAAGAGACCGATGTGTGCCGAAATTTTGCTCTAAAATGACATGTTCTAGAAATCAAAGAAAATGTCATGGAATAAATGTCGTCCTAAATAGATTCTACTACTGGTAGCTGTTCAAATCCGATGAGTGTTTCAAAATCGGAGAAAAATTAAATTTGTCAACCTCCCAGACAACGCTTTTGGATCCGCCCCTTGCCTGTCCCGGCTCAGCCGTCACGGTTTTGAACTCGACTTAAGATCAGCCAGCCAACAACGACTTAAGACCAGCCAGCCAGCATCCGGTCGCGTGGCTATGCGTCGTGCCACGTTGCCCGCTCGCCCGAGGCTGGAAGACCGCCTGCCAGTGTCAGTCCGATGGAAGGTGTCGCGCTAAGCGGTGGTATGCGGCTTAACACGCGCACCGGAGTGGGGGACGGAATCCGGCCACATCTTCCGTTTTTTTCGACGATATTTCATAAACGGGCGGGGATATTGCAATGTAGTCGTGGAGCTTTGTTAACAATTGATCAGCGCATCGTATGCAAATATAATGTTTAGCATCCATTGGTAAATATACGAACTGCGGGGGTGCAAAATAAACTGACTGGCCGCCGAGCAAGGTCAAGGTCATGAAGGTTTTGTTGGCGGGTTGTGCGGCGGCGCGGTGTGGTGGCCGATCTCGACATTTTTGACCTGAGGGCTAATTTGGCACCGAACCTAAGGTCGTGAAATGTATACTGCAGCGAGTTCGCTACAGCCATTACCTACCCTCGAAAGTTGTGTGCTTCTACCTTCGGTAGTTTCCGAGATCTTCGGGGGCGACCAACGCGCTCCCTCCCACTCTCCCTCCGGTGCGCGCTATGTGAAAGGCCCTCTGGTGCGCGTGTTGACCTGCGCTGTCAGGGGGGGGTCATTTTGCACCCCCGTAAGGTTTTCCGAGGATAGTGAAAAACGACGCATGGCAGCGCGCCGAAATATGGCATGCCGTTTCCTACATTGATTTGGCATGTTGTGTGAAAATTTTGAGGTCCGATCATCTACGATCAATGAGTTATTCAAGGTCAAGTGAGGGCACCTAAAAAAAATCAACCAGTCGTCCCGTTTTAGTGGACAAAGATATTTGAATGAAAATTCCAACGTTTGCTTATCTCTATGGATGCAACTAAACGAACCAGATTTTTTTCCGTTTTTGATGACTTATTAGTTTTGCATATTTCACCATTCGGGCTAAAATGGAAGATTCTGGATAAAGAAAGCACTTTGTATGGGAGCAGGTTGACTAAAAGCAACGTTGTCCGATATACTCTACCCACTAGGGAAATAAAAATTCAAAGAAATTGAAAACCCGAAATTTCGGAAAATTTCCAAAATGTGTTGATTTTTGAATGGGCGAACATTTTGGGGCCATGGTCGATTTCGCTTTTCTTTTTCTTATCCCAAATGTTTAAAAAAAAGTATTTTTAAAATCTCCCTCAAAACGAACTCCCCAGAGACAAAAGCATGTCAGTCGTGATCACATAGATCTCCCTAGTGCGTCACTTTTGGGGGAAGAATCTTGGGGGTAGTTTCGGACCCTACTCGTCGAGCGCTTTCCGATTATATCACTTTCGTTTTCGTGCAAAGTTTGGTTTGGAGACTAGAGGGGGTATAAAAGTACCCCCCGAGGCGGGGTGTGAGGATCTGACTGGAAAGACGGCGCGGACTTAGTTGGACGGGATAGCTGCGAAAGAAAATGGGCCGTGACATTGCCTGGCGCTTTCGCCAATTCGCCAATTCACCATCAGTGTATTTAAGTTTCACGTACCTATATCATGCCAGGCAGATGAATCAGATCTTAGCAAAATTGCTGCTCATCTTCCCTGAATTAGATGGTTAATCAATGCATATGAGCTTAAATTGAAGGTACTATTCACGCAATTGGGCTCCTTTGCCGAACGTGAAGCATGGAGCACGCATACCAAATTGGAATATGCTGTCCTTGATTGTCGATCTTACTCAATTATCAAATTCCTGCACTTCTCCAAATACTGGACGGAATAAGGTACATGTCTATGCGAGCTACTGACGAAGCGCACTTTCGATCAATGGGCCACAAGTTTTTATTGACTTTTCATGTCGGATGTTGTATCTGCAGCATTTCAGCACCACAATCCGCCTTTGTCCTCGCTTGGTCAGCTCCCTCATGGCGCCTTATACTGCCAGATTTTCTATCTGCAGCATGTGTGCAGAGGCGGTGTAATGCGAGCAGCCAGACAGCGCCCCTTCTTAGAAACCAAAAGTTGCGCAGATCGAACAGTTAACTTCGAAATTTTCACCACGCAAATCAAACATTTAGCCATTTCGCGCACTGAAACCGTCCTGCTTCACGATGCACTTTTTTCGCCCCCTCCCTTAAAAAAATTATGGCTGCTCCACTCCACTCCATGCATACGCCGTCATGCCCACCGCCCATGGGCGACGTGCATGACGGCATGACGGTCCGGTCGGCCAGCGCATCTATTTCTGTGCAGGGCCGGTCGCCGGCTGCGCCGCCACGGGACACAGCATGGCGCCAAGCGCCGACCTTGAAACGCGGCTCGTCCTGGCTGCTGAGGCCGCAGGCAACGCGAACGGCGGCGACGACGGCCGAGGCCTTGGCAGCGTCTGTCTGTGGGTGGAGCACGGGAAGCCGCCCACCCCGCCCAGTGCCGTACGGCGACGCCGCGTTCGACCTCGTGCTCAATGAACAAGCACGATGCCAGATGCCGCCAGATGCCAGGCGGCCCGGGTGCGGGCACAGTTCTGGGGTGCGTAGTTGGAGCACGGCTACGCCTACAGGCTACTCTAAATGAAAGATGAGAGATGAGAGATGAGAGAGCAGAAGCTCTTTTAAAAACTTAGCATCGACTTTTATCCATAAAATTCGGCGCCATTATGGGGAAGTTAGGATGTGGCATCAGCAGTACGATTTCCGAGATGCCGAGTTATTCGAACTTAGCTATTTGCCTTTGCATTGAAAGCAACCACAAATTGCGACCGTCTGTACCCTCAGTAACAGTGGAAGGAGTCACAAAGGATACAAAGTAAAATGTAATTTCTGGACGACGCCGGCGAGACCATGTAAACGACGTCATAGACGAACTGGAGTGGTTGTCGGCTTGTGAACTCGCTGAGTATTACTTGTGTTTGTTGAAGAGCATCATGGTAACAGGTGAACCAAGGGAGCTGGTGTAACAGCTTACCTGTCGCCAATTTGGAAGACAGCGTAACATGCGCCAGAACAAAGAATTAAACATGCCGAATATCCTAACGGAGGCAGAGAGGCGACTATCCATATACAGGTCACCCGATGCTTTTAATAGACTGTCTTCGAGCACATAAGATAGCAATATCGAAGCATACACGTACAAGCTTAAATACACCTGAGTTAAGGGTAGGAACAGAGGGCATATGTGATTGTACAGAAATAGGTTCGTGCGTGACTGTAATATCCAGATGCAGATGCTGCAGCCTCAGTGTACTTTATTGACACGAGTGCATTAAAAACCACAGTATGTGTGGATGTAATATTAATATACATAATCAGTCGTCTCGGGCGCCCTCCGGTAAGCCATGCAGGAATAAATGAGTGATTAATTGAATTCAAGCCTGAAGCCTCGCCGTCAAATAGCGGTGGATGGCAAGAGCCACATGACGATTTTCTCTCGACTAGAAAAAGAAGCACGGTGCCAGGCAGCGTGCCACCATTTACCATGACTGAGTGCGTCATTGGCGGGTCCAGAGGAGCAGCGTGCCACCATTTACCATGACTGAGTGCATCATTGGCGGGTCCAGAGGAGCAGCGTGCCACCATTTACCATGACTGAGTGCATCATTGGCGGGGGCACCATTTACAATGACTGAGTGTATCAATGGCGGGTTCAGAGGAGGGCAGGGCGTGCCACCATTTACCATGACTGAGTGCATCATTGGCGGGTCCAGAGGAGCAGCGTGCCACCATTTACAATGACTGAGTGCGTCATTGGCGGGTCCAGAGGAGCAGCGTGCCACCATTTACAATGACTGAGTGCATCATTGGCGGGTCCAGAGGAGCAGCGTGCCACCATTTACAATGACTGAGTGCATCATTGGCGGGTCCAGAGAGCATCACCATTTACAGACTGAGGATCATGTCCAGAGGAGCAGCGTGCCATCATTTACCATGACTGAGTGCACCAATGGCGGATTCAGAGGAGGGCGAGGGGGCACTAAAAAATTTTTTTCCCTGTGAAAAGGGCCCCTCATGGGGAAAAAAAACCCCCCCCCCCCAAAAATTTGCTATCCCAAGGTGCCCCTGTGGGAGGCTCGAGTGCGCTCATTCACTGAGATTGTCAGTGAAGTGCTCCGTGAAGAGGACGCCAATGGGGAAATCTGAGCGCACCTCCTCCTTCCCTATCAGTGGCGCCCATCCAAGGAATTGTGGTCCGTGGACAACTATCCCCTCCGCCCCGATCAAAATTTAGGGTTCAGTGGATTTGGGAACCCTTTGATGCTACATCCTTTGTGGATTTTCTTACTTCGTTAGGTCACGCCCAAGTTATGATGTAATTTTCGAAAACATACTTGGCACTGTTTTGCTGAAAGACGTCCTCGGCCACCTGTTTTGCTGCCGTTAATGTGATCGATTTCACATTTAATGTGTTTAGGTGCTCTGAGGACGCGCCGACCTATCAGTAACCTTTCTCAAGATCAAATGACGCGCCGACCTATCAGTAACCTTTCTCAAGGTCAAATAAGATAATTTCTTCGACTGACCTTGGATGACGATGAAAAATTAATTCTCGGATATTTCCACCGATCGATTTCAAATTCGGTGATCTTATTTGCCCTAGAAGACTCCGAAGAAGCTACTTACGATATTTGTCACCATTGGTGGATCCAGGGGAAACTGGTGACGTGTGACCCCCTGTAGATGCGGCGACCCTCTGAGTGCACAAGACACCTTTCTGAGTATAACAGGCCTCTGCAGAACGGTCGAGTGCACCCCGTCCTTCCTGCCTTGAAAAACGTCTGAAAATCAGTGGTGTTTCTCCCGAGAAATATCTCCCCCCCCCCCACCCCACCAGACAAGTTGCCATCACCAAAATTCCTGGATCCATCCCTGTTTGTGAAGCCGCTATAAATTACACTTCGTGTGGATAGGGAGGGATCGACGAATTGTCATGGGGGGTACACGTCCAAAGGTGCGCCTTTGCTCCGAGGGGCGCCTGTGGTTGACAAATTCGAGTGAGGGGTGCACTCGAGCCTTCTGGAGGGGCGCCACCTCTGGCTGAACAATTCGAAGTGGTGGAGATGCACTGGAGCCTTACCAGACGGGCGCCTTTTGCCGTCCGGAGGGGCGCCACCTCCCCATGGAGGGGGAGGACACGTGCGTGTTATATATCATTTTCGGAGCCATGTTAGTCTAAGACTAGTAAAAAAAAGACTCGAGGTGCAAAGCACCCAAACCACCTAAACTAACTGGCTGACACAACACAGCTTTTTTCTTACCTTAGCCGGCCCGTTTCTCCACAGGAAACCTGTAAGCTCCTTGTCAATGATACGGATGCTATCTGTCGGAATGAGTGTCGCTGCCGCCAAGTACGAGAACTGCGAGGCTAACAATGCTTTAGTGAGCGTAATTCTACCTTTTAAACTGAGGTCTCGCTCCTTCTACATATTTATGATATTCCGCATTCGTCGATTGCGTGGAACAAGGTTGTCCTCCAGACAATCCCGTGTTGTGGAGAAAACCAAGCCTAAATATTTAAAGTCTTGCTTAGGTTCACTGTTGCATATTGAACCTAGACGCATCCGATCACGACCCAGCCAAACAAATTCACTCTTAGAGACGTTCAGCTGCAAGCCCGAAATATATCCAAAATCGCGCAATTATGTTAACGTTTTGGCAGCAGATTCCTCGTTCCGCACAAACAGCGTCGTGTCGTCCGCATACTGCGATATTTTAACTTAACTAAGCAGATTCCAGCCATATCTGCGGACTCACGAAGCCTACAAGCGAATGTCTCTACAGCCAGCACGAACAATAATCCTGAAATAGAACATCCCTGCCTTACAGCCCTTGTCGGGATAAACCAGTTGGACGTGAAACCATTATTCAAAACAGCTAGTTCTTGTTTGTGGTACAATAATTTCACCCACCGAATGAATGAGTTCCCGAAATTGAAGCATTCAAGCACTCGAAAAAGGAATGCGTGTTCCACTGAATCGAACGCGGATGCAAAATCGAGATTCATCAATATACCCGACAGTTTTGATCTTTACAGTAGAACATGACATCGGAAACCAACCTCAGATTGTCAGTGATATTTCTCCCTCGTATAAACCCAGTTTGTTCCGGTGCTATCAGTTTTTCTATCACGCCAGCAAGCCTTTGTGCTAACACCTTAGCAACAATTTTATAACTAATATCCAGTAGAACGATGGGCCTCTTGTTTTTTTATCAGCCTCTGGTCTCCCTTTTCTGGTATCATAATCACGTAGCCTCTCCTCTGAGTCACAAATAACTCCTCATGATTATATGCAAAGTTAATATATTCTACTATAAGTGGTCCTATATTTCCTAGAAACTAATAAAGAATTCTTTGGTGAAGCCTGAAGGGCCAGGTGTCTTGTTGTTTGCCATATATTTTAAGGCACTAACACATTCTGCATCGGATATTGGACCTTCGCAGCTGTTTTTCTCAGTTTCAGTCCACCCTGGGTTGGCTAGATTGGCAAGGAAGCGGTATGTGGCATTTCTTACTGGAAGTCCCTTCTGGCTGCTTTGATAAAGCACCTCAAAACAATCAGCGCAAGCCTTCAGAATGTCCTTATTACCCGATACCTCAGAACTGTGATTGACAAGCAATTTTCGTATTATCCGCTCCTCCCGATCACGAGTTTGCATTTTAAGGAAATATCCTGTCGGTTTCTCGCCTTTCTCAATCCACCTGGCTCTGCTAAAGATCATTGATTTTTTTGCTTTCTCTTCCTGTAGCCAAGGGCGTCGCCACCGGGAGGGGGTGCAGAGGGGGCAGTCGCCCCCCCCTGCCGTGAGACTGGGGGGGGGGGCGCCGCCCCCTGAAATTTGAGGAGGCCCCTATCCGGAAATGCACAGGAAAAAAGTGAGCAAGGAGGCCGACGAGACATGAAAGGAGGCCTCCAAGACGTGAGAGGAGGCCCCTAATTTGAAGAAGGAGTCTCCTAGGAGAGGATAGGAGGCCCCAGAAATCAAGAAAGTGCCAACAATTGGCACGGAGCCCCCAGGAATGCAAAGGAGGCCGCTAGGATTGCAAAAGAGGCCCCCAGGATTGCAAAGGAGGCCTCCAGGATTACAAAGGAGGCCCCCAGGATTGAAAAGGAGGCCCCCAGGATTCCAAAGGAGGCCCCCAGGATTCCAAAGGAGGCCCCCAGGATTGCAAAGAAGGCTCCCAGGATTTAAAAGGAGGCCCCCAGGATTGCAAAGGAGGACTCCAGGATTGCGAAGGAGGCCCCCATGAGTGCAAAGGAGGACCCCAGGATTGCAAAGGAGGCCCCCAGGATTGCAAAGGAGGCCTCCAGGATTACAAAGGAGGCCCCCATGATTGAAAAGGAGGCCCCCAGGATTGCAAAGGAGGCCCCAGGATTGCAAAGGAGGCCCCAGGATTGCAAAGGAGACCCCCATGATTGCAAAGGAGGCCTCCAGGATTGCAAAGGAGGCCCCAGGATTGCAAAGGAGGCCCCTAGGATTGCAAAGGTGGCCCCCAGGATTGCAAAGGAGACTTCCAGGATTACAAAGGAGGCCCCCAGGATTGAAAAGGAGGCCCCAGGATTGCAAGGGGAGGCCGCAGGATTGCAAAGGAGACCCCAGGATTGCAAAGGAGGCCTCCAGGATTGCAAAGGAGGCCCCCAGGATTGCAAAGGAGGTCCCAGGATTGCAAAGGAGATCCTCGGGATTGCAAAGGAGGCCCCCATGATTGCAAAAGAGGCCCAATACGGGAAGGGAGACCTCAGAAAATGAGAGGAGGCCCAAAGACGGAAGAGAAAGCCAGTGGATATGAGATGAGGTTTCGGAGACACAAAAGCAGTCCCCAAAACGGGTAAGGTTCCACCAAGATAGAAAAGGATGATCCAGAAAAGTGGCAGGAAGCACCTAATTCGCAAGAGGACGATATAAGATTGGAAATGAGACTCTATGATGAACGAGGAAGCCCCTAAAATAGGAGAGAAGGGCAATTAGATAAGAGGGATGACTCCCAGGCGAGAAAGAAGGCTTCTGTTCGGTTCGGTTCTGGAGCACCGAACATGTCATCAGATGCCTTGACAAATCGCGTACGGCATCGAAAAACATACCGGAGCTCGAAGAAAATCGAGGTGAGATACAAAAACATGGCGCCAGGGACTCAAAAAATCAGGCCGGGATTCGGAATTTAAAGAAAATTCAGAAGAGATCCACAAAAACGCGTTGAGCCCAGATAACTGGCGTTGGGTCCCCGGAACCACGCGCCTGGGCGCGATAAGTCGCGCTTGGACCTATAAAAATCGCACCGAAGTCCCAAAATCGTACTGGGGCCCCACAGATGTGCGTCAGAAGCCCAAAATAAACACAGCGGGACCCTAAGAGCACAACGGTGACCGAAAATGCGACGGGCCCTCCAAAGCGCAGTCTCGCAAAAAGCGACATGGCCCGAAAACATGCGTTGTAGCCATAGCTATATATACCGGGAACTCTTAAAAAAAAAAAAAAAAAAACACCAGAAGCTCTCAAGGCACACAGGAGCCATACGACCGCACAAGGGCTTGAAAAGAGGCTGGGACCACAAAAAGCAACATGGTCCCAAAACGAACAAAAATACCGGGCACTAAGTAAACACATCGAGATCTTTGAAAGCGCCCCGAAGACTAAAAAAAAATATTCGGTGCGCAAAAAAGCAACAAAACCCTAAAACGAGCAGGGGTTTCCAAAATGCGTTGGGCCTCTAACAAGAATGGATTGGAGCCCTAAGACACATCCGTAGACGAAGAAATACGAAACGGGTCCAAAGAAGTACACTCAGACAGGGCCTCGGTTCGGTAGCCAACCTGGAAGCATGTTTAATCAAAGATATGAGGTGCACAAAGCTCAACTATCCGCATTTCTTCGCCATGGAATATGGGAAGTAGGGAACTAATGATCGAATTTAATTAATCGAATTTTTGCAGCGAACGAAGCATTTTATCGAACGAAGCATACGAAGCATACGAAGCATTTTATCACGTCAGATATGGCGCAAGTCTATGATGTGGCAGCAATTAGCAAAGCGTAGGAGGCCCAGCAGAATCCGTAACATCACACGAAGTGTGGCGAATGCGTCGAAGGCGCAAGATGGGTGTGCACGTGCACTAACGTTGGCGTCGTGGCGACCGGGCACTATGAACTGGAATGTCTGAAATTGGGAAATTTTACATTTTAAAGTGATTTGTGCAGGTGTAATTTCAGCAGTGCGAGGTGACTTATCAAGGGATACCAAAAGAATACATTCGAACAGGGTGGGGGAGATAGGGTTGAAATCCGACGAATCAGAAACGATAGTGGTAGATTAGGCCCCTCCACAGGATAATTCAGTTGATCACTAATTATTTTAATTAAAAAGGTCCCCTTTGACAAAATAGTGGTCGAAATCGGAAGACTTTATTGAGTAGTTCGACCCCCTCCAAATACGTTTGCCCCCCTCCCATTGACGCAAATATAGGTGCGTCACTGGTCCCCCAATAATTTTCAGAAACTTACGCCCATGGAGCAAAGCCAACATTGCGGGGGCAAATTCCCCCTCACAAGCATACAAAACAACACCGATGCCCCATATTAAATGGGAGGAATGATGTTTTAAAATGTATTTTCTTCCTGCAAAGTTGTCTTCTGTGATTACAGCCTGCATGATTAGAGCTTCCCAGCTTCAATACCTTCCCAACGACATAATTTACAAAACGGTACATCACAGCGATAACCATGGGCGTGACGGCGTGAAATTCGAAGGTTTTGCATTATTTATGCATTGTCATTGTTACATTGTTGCATTGCCATTGATGCATTGTTGTTCAATGCTTGTGCTTGCCGTGAATTATTCGCGGAGGATTTATTATTTTAGCTTCTGTGCCAAGTGCCTTGCAGCCAGCACCAAATGTTATATATAAAAAAATATATATAAGATAACGATCAGAAAACCAATTCAATCCACTTCTCGTTGTCACCTTCGCGAAATTGTCGTCCTTGGACTGAGAAATGATCGTTTAAGCTTGTTTATGAGATCAAGCTGGTGGGAATGACATACAGTAGTGATGAACCTAGCTATATTCAGTTAAACTTGGTGGGCATAGAAGTGGGTTGATCAATGGGAGATATCCTTAAGATATGCTCAGCACGAGCCCCACCAGCTCGCTACAATCTAGAGGCCAGCGGGAAGATTCTTCTCGTCGATAAAGCATAAAGATATTGGTTTGTTTTGGCACTGACGTATTTATCCACATTTGCTTATTTATACCCTGGTTTGGCTCAGTTCTCAGCAAAAAAAAAGATTCTTGCTTTTGCGTTTTGCGTAAATGATGCACCATGCCAAGAACAAACAAGACATCAATATGAAATCATGTTCCCATTCGGGAACCATACTAAGAGCCTAAAAAGCAATAGGAGGCCCTAACACAGTGGAGGCCCCCTTTCGGGGAGCAGGAGGCCCCATATCAACATTGCCCCCCCCCCCCTCTGGAAGAATTTCGTGGCGACGCCACTGCCTGTAGCACATCCCATCTCCCCTTGCATGCGCTATACTCCTCCTGGCGGTCTGTTCCCTGCTGTATACTTATAATATGCCTCACTAACTGCTTCAGTAAGTCTCTCTCTTCCTTATGTCGTTGTGCAGCTAGATACTTCCCGGTAGAAATCGCGATGGCACGTATGCTTCCCATCAATACTTCAATCGCCAACCCTGGGTTGTTAATCGTTCGGTATTTCTCAACACTACGTCTCGCCAACTCTATTTCATTTTCTGTCCTTATTCTAAACTCTTCACTCTCAAGAAGTAAATTGTTAAATTTCCATATGCCCGGCCCCGCACTTTCTTTGCAAAACTTAATCTCAAGTGTAAGCATGTTGTGGTCTGATCGTATGCCTGGTCTTATCTGTATGTCCGAGATCCCCTGGTTAGACACCATAGCCTCACTGACAAAAAAGTAATCAATGCGAGACCTCTGCTCCTGTGCTGTTCCTCCGCGCTCCCACGTATAGCCGTGTATGGCAGGATGAACGTGACGCCATGCATCAATCAGTTATAATTGATCTACAAATCTCTTAAGGGAGCTGCTTGCTTGAGATTGTGTAAATTTCGCTGTGGTGTCTAATGCAGTCAAATGAATATTGAAATCGCCGCATACAATAAGCTTGGACAAATCCGTCAGACGTTGCAGGTGGTTTTCCAGACTTCTCAGGAACGCAACCTGCTGAGTCCGGTGATTATTAGTGGGGGCATATATGGCCGCTATGTGAAATACGACGTCTGCCATGCTCAGCTGTACAATGATAACCCCACCATCATTCGCTATCATTACGGGTTTGGCAAGCTTACCTACTGCTCTTGGCATTAGCAAGGCGACTCCACCTTGGCTGCCTGAATCCCCATGACTCAGGAACAATTGTGATCCCCATTCAGCACTCCAAAAACGATCATCACCTTGCTTGGAGTGCGTCTCCTGCAACGCTATGATATGGTTAGGGTAGAACACATGAAAATGTCTGAATGCTGCCCTCCTTTTAGTTGTATCTCTCAGTCCCCGCACGTTGGCAGTGACGACCTGGATTGAAGCCATGCTAAAAGGGTGTGCTTATTTAAACAAGATCAAAAGAACTATGACAGCTATCGCCGAACATTGGATGATTACTCGGGCACGAGAGCACAACGGATAGACGTTCAGCGTAGGCGATGCGTTTCACAACATGAGGTGGTTTATCACGCAAGGGCAGCAGGCTCAATATTACGCACCATAAGCGAACACGGAAAACAGTACCATTGGCAGCATTCACATTCACAGTGAGGGCTTTCAAAGCAAGGGCTAGATGAAAATTATTCGACAAAAAAGTGGACAAGGTACACAGCAAACCGCACCTACGCCTGCTCACCTCTCTGCTCAAGTATGCTGCCATATATGCGAATGTCTGCCTGCGGCTTCTCGCGGCGCGGCTGCGGGCTCTCCATTGTGGCCGCTCGCGGCACCTCAGCGCCATCCAGCGGCGACCCGCAGCCGCCGTCCGTCGCACAACCGGGCGAACCTTCCTCAGCACACGCAGAGCCAGCAGGCCCCGCCACCCCCGCCCGCCCGTCACCACCAGGGGGACGAGTGGTCTAGGGGTAAGATGCTCGTCTCACAATCGAAAAGGTTGTGGGTTCGAGTCTCACCTGTCGCTACTCTTCGCCCGCGACCAATCGGTGTGAGAGATTGGCGACGCTACATGACTCAACGGTCGACGTGTCGTAAAACCAATAACCAACCGTCACCACCAGCCGGACCCGGGATTACCGGCCCGCGGGACGGGCCAGCAGACAGGGGCGAGTCCAGCGAACGGGAAGGCGCGGCTCGGCCTGCCGCCACAGGACCGGGAACGTCCGCGTCGACAGAACGGACGTCCGTGCGCCGTTGATCCGCGTCTCCCAACGCCCAGTCCCCGACCTCCGCGGCGCCAGCTCCTCGCCACAGGGCATGGCCGCCCGGCGAAACATCCAGCACCCCCGCCCCAGGCGCGGCCGGTGCAATCCGAGCAGGGGCGGTGGCAGGCGGGGAGCGGGCAGAGATGGCAGCAGAGACGGCTTGAGTCGTCAACAGCCGCCCCCGCTCGCCCAGCCGCCCCAGCACTCCCCCCTCCTGGTGTCTGGCGGACGGGTTGGAACATGGAGCAACGTCTAGTCACATGACGGCTTCAAAGTTGTTTACCTTTGTTGGTTCTGTCATTGAGTTCTTGACAAAGAAAACGTCGCCGTTACTTGTGAAGGCTGCCAATATTTTCCTCTCCCTCTTGAGTTGCAGGAGTTTCTGGAACGCCTCCTGGCGGCGCTGTGTAAGGGACTCAACTATATAGATTCTGGAGCCTCTAAGCTTGCGTTTGGCTCGGAATATCTGATCACGCAGAGTACCTCGGCCATTATCGGTGAACTTTACCAGTAGTCTTTGGTTTTTCAAGCGTTGGACGCTTTCAATTTTCTGCCTGTCCACGTCGAGCTCTAAATGACGGCTAACTGTTGCTGCCAGCATTTCAATCAGGTATTCGTCTCTGGGTACATGTGGCAAATCTTGTCCACCAAAGATAAGGAGATTATTCCTTTTCTGCTGTTCGTTCCTGTCTTGATCGTCCTCGAGTCTTAGAATTCGTTGCCAGAGATGGTCGCAGCTCGCGGTAGGGTTAATAAACCGCTGCTCAGCTTGCTCCGGTCGCGATTGCTCAACTATCCACATATCCACCTCACTTCGAAGTAAATATGGCTGTCCATCTCCTGATCGTTCCACTTCAAAGTGGCTTGGATGGATTTCAAGACAAAACTGATGCCTACGATGTGTGCGATGTTCCGAAGTCTGTGTATATTACATAAAATACAAATAACTACATTTCTAAGTCAAGGAAGAACTACTTTAGACTTCAAAAAACATTTTTGTCCAAGACCCTTTCGACGCCTACCGCTCCCGACCACCGCCGACAAATGGACACTTTCTTCGAAGTGTCGGCAGGTGGCATATCTATTATCATGACGCCATAGGAACTGAGACAACAGGGGTGGCTCAACATACCTGGAGGCTCAATTAACCACACTTTCCGCATGTTGACAAAATATGACCTTTGGTGAAATACAGTGGTGAAATATGGGGAAATGATCAAAATGTAAATATAATGTATGCTTTTTGTTCTCCACGATCAAAGCTTTAAAAATGTATTTATTGTAAATCATTTTAGGGTAAGCCATTTCCGCATCGAAATTAAGCAGTTTCAATGGGCTCTTTCTATTTTTAGATTAAAAAAACAATCTCACATGGCCTATGCTTACCAGTGCCCAGTACAAATATACCTATATATCACCCTTAGCCCTCGGATGGATGGGTCATGAGAGAGGGACATCCACATATAGAGGCACAGTCAAGGGGGCGTCCCTCCCTACCCAACCCAACTAAGCAACCAAAAATGCACTAGATCAAGCAAGAAAATTAAGGATTTTCACCACGCAAAGACAGACATTTCGTTTTACACCCTTAAACCCTTAAGAAAATTCTGGCTACGCCTCTGCCCACTTACCCTCAGCCTCTGTTTTCGTCAATTGCACACGAATTGCTCAATTGCTCGTCAATTGCTTTGTTTATCATCATGCCGTTTCGAATAACTGCTCATCTATTCATTGAACGCCAATTAAAACCACGCTCACTGTTCTATGATTAAATTTCGCCGACTATAAGCCGAAACGTGCGAGACCCTGCCATCCCCCACCGTCCGCCTTCTTGGCCACACTCGCTGCCGCTCGGCCGGTCATCGGTTCGATAATCACGTGGGAAGGTCTTAGTTTCATCGAGCCAGCAACCACAACTGTTGTCTCATTCATGCTGCATCAATTGATGCCATCGATCAAATGATCAATTGATACATAACCATAACAGCAACGTGAGGCTTCAGTTGAGCATTGGCAGCTGGAATTCGTGGTGACCTCGTTTGACCTTTGTTGTGACCATTGCTTTCCAGATATTACGTTCATAGTTTTATAAAAGCAGGATGAGCCTCACTCTCCCGAGGTGAGGCTCTGATCCATAGCACTTGAGTTAATGTTAGGAGGTACACACATCCCTTGCCAAGGCGGAATCCTCCCATCCCTGCTGTTCTTTTTGTGACGATATCCCACACACGGGCGGGGATATTGTAATGCAATCTTGGGACATTGTGAAAAATTGATAAGCCATGCATGCATGCCATGCAAAAGTAATTAAATAATCGGTTGGTAAATATCGGAACTGCGAGGGTGCAAAGTCCATCGACCGGCCAGCAGCTGACCGCTGGCCATCCGCCCGGCATCCTCGCCGGACACAATGTCAAGGTCACTCAGGCTTCGTCGGCGCGGTGTAGCGGCCGATCCCGACATCATTTGACCCGGCAGGCATTGACCTTGGGTCATGCAATTTGCATTGCTGCGAGTTCACTACAACCGTAATCTGCCTTCCAAATTGTGTGATTCTGGTTTCAGCATTTTCCGAGTGGGAGGAAGCCTTCACTCCGGTGCTCGTCATGTGAGGGGCGCGCGTTAATGGACCGTTAATGGCATCCACACGAAAACTAATATGGGCCATTATCCCAAGAATAGATTATAAATTTTAGGGAAATATCATCTGGTCTTGGCTTAATTTACCGGTTCTGGAAATAGGCGTATGTGACCACAATTCGAAGAGGTCTTAGTCCCCCCCCCCCCACTTGAAGAAAATATGAGTAGGCCCACAGATTAGGTCATCCGGGCTGCGCTAATTAATTTCACATAACGCGGCCTTTGGTCTAAAGTATTAGAGTGACCGTTTTAAGTCGGAGAGGAACTGTAGTAACTCCGGGAGGGTGGGAGTGTCAGAAGTCAGAGAAATTGACCGTCTTTCTCGAGCCTAGAGGACGATTCCCACAGCAAAATGATTGTTTGGGACGAGTTCCCTATCCACGGCGGCGCCACCACTAGATTTAACGATTTTTCGGAGTTCCGACGACACCACCCAAGGTACTGGCGGATCTAGGGGAGGAGGGAGTACGGAAGCCATGCCCCCCCCCCCCACAAGTCAGGGGTAGTTCTGGCACTTCGTGAGTGGGTAGACTCATCTTGGCCGGTATCCCCGCCTAAAGCGCATGCTACGCATTTACTATGCTAACACGCGACAGCCAGCGTGAGAGGCGATGTATGCGATTACCTCCTTGCCCGCACAGTAAAGATTCTTCGATGTTCTTCGATAAGAGTAGTCTGATGTCGGCGCCCGGGAAAAATGAATTGTCTTGCCAACCCTCCCCAACCCGAAGTACACAGCATCTTGTGGAGGAATATGTAAAGTATAGACAAAGCTTTATCAAAACCGTCTCAACCATCTAGGAGACGCTCCTTCTCCCCTCCCGGTTTCAGCACCTAACGCTACATACATTATAACGTAAAACTCCTTTAACGTAAACGCACACTTCCCTTGAATTTACATGCAAAACCCACTCTCTTTGAATGCGGCGCAAATGACCTCTGTGGTTCTACACGGCTCTAAGCACACTCTACCCGTCCCCGCCCGGCAGTTCTCCTGCGAAGCGTCAGTAGCCTCTAAATAGCATGGCCCGTGTAATGGCCTGTTTACACGTGGTATAATTCTGGCAGAATCTTGTCTCGGCAGACCCGACGTTCGCGACATCGGCGGCAGAAATTGTAAGACAGCGACAGAAGGCGGCGGCAGAAAATAGCAGGCGGCGGCAGACTCTCGCGTCACGTTTCTTTCTTTTTTTTAGCAGAGGCAAGGTGCCATCCGCTGGAGGATAGTTACGTTAGGGAAATGACTACGTTAGACCGGCCTATGTTGCATCCGGTATCAAGCAATTAAGAAAGGAAAGTAGGGGAACGCCGGCAAACAAGAAAAGTGGCGTAGGGGATGGGATAAATACATGCCACAGGACGTACAGGAAACACAAAACATAAAGGCATTCATACATTGCACGCGGAAGAACATTCGGGGGGTCAACGCGTGACATAGCTTGTAGCTTAACATCAAATCAGTTCGAACCAGGTAAAGTAATGTAAAAAATCAGATCAGTTGGGGAAGTTTGGTGTTATGTAAGAAGCGGAAAAGTAGCTCGAGGAGCACCGGGTGCTAATCCCCAAAGATCGCTCGAAGCGATATTTGCGATGAGTTTTGGTAAAGTACTGGAGAGTGGAGCTACGATGAGGAATATATGCTGGATAGGTAAGTAAAATATGTGCGACGGTAGTGTGGACTCCACATGTGTTACAAAGTGGAGGGCGGTGTGGTTAAAGGCAAATACAGTCGTGTGTTAATTTGGTGTGACTGAGGCGAAGACGTGCTCTAGCACCACCTCGTTCAGACGAGAGTGTCGGTGTGATGAGGGCCATTTTGAGAGTGCAGGCTTGATACTGTGTAAATGTGAGGTGCTGTGTGACCAGCAGGCCCGAAGATAATTTTTAAATAATCTGTTAACTAGGGAAAGGAGGTCCCCGGTGGAACCGGGACACAATTGTTGGGAGGGAGGTCGATTGCAGCCCGGGCAAGACCATCGGCTCGCTCGTTCCCCGGGATACCCTTGTGTACGGGGATCCAGAGGAGGGTGAGCTAAAGGTGGCCGTGATTGTCATGGTAGAGGTGTCGGATAGCGTGGAGTCTGGGGTGCATGGTGTTGTGCATGGCTGTGAGGGCGTCAATAGAGGAGCGTAAGTCAGTGCGGATGGTAGTGAGTGGTGATGAGTCGTGCAATGAGGAAGTGTTAATTTAGTTTGGCCAGTGTCGGGCCCACCGCACCAGGCGGCTCCCGTGCCTTCGTTGGTACGGGAGCCGTCAGGGTAGAGGAATGTGTGTTGTGGGTGGGCCTCTTGATACTCAAACAATTTTGCTTGGGTTTCGATGGGGAAGAGTAGGGTTTTGTTGCACCGAAAGAGATACTCGAGTATGGGGTGTTTCACGTGCCAAAATGGGAGAAGGGGGATTTGGTCCGGGGTTACAACGGGAAATTTCAGTGCAAGTGTGAGAACCTGGTTCAAGTTGATAGTAATGTCGCATTTATTTGTGTTGTAGGAGCGCCGAACAAGGGGATTAGACCAGGCGACATTGGAGGAGTGATTTAGCTATGTTGTTGTACTGAAATGGTATCTAACGAGTTGTAGTGTTCTACGGTGTTGTAGGCTAGGGAGATTGGCCTCAGCTCGGAGAATGGGGTAGGTATGGTGCGGTGTGCTCCGGTGATGAGGCGGAGTGTATGGTGATAAAGCGAAGATAAACGCAACATATTCTAGGATTCAACGAATCAAAGCGATATACATTTGGTGAGGGTAGCCCTGTCTGCACCCCAGTTGCTACCAGAGATGCAGTGCAGGAGATTTAGGAGCCTGAAGCAGCTCTGTTTAAGGTAGGGTCACGTTCCGTTCTGCCAACGTCATACAAGCCGGCTGACGTCATCTGTTTAATGCGTCATGAAGCGTCTCGGGTGCTAATTTTACCGCGCCACAACTGATCCGCTGCAGTACTAATTAACTCAAGTGGTAGGTTGAGGTACACATGCCTGCAGTGAAATGTTCTAGGGGACCCTTAGCCATGGCTGGCCGCTAGGAACGTAGGCTGTGCCGCTTCATACCAATAATTACTGGTAGGCTGCGCCACTCCCCAATTATGTTATGCGTTGCGTGTTATGTCAGTTATGTTATGCGTTGCGTGACTGTCTACAAGATTCACCACTAGCCAGCCGTAGGTATTCGCTTGTGCGGTCGTCACGTGGTCATTTGCCCTGCAGCCATGCAGTGAGAAACACGTGTCTACGCTGTTCCTGCCTTGCATTCCTCTGTCGGCCAAACAACATTGGCATTTCAGCAAGCGGTCCACCACTAGAGCCCTGTAGACAAGCAGCATTTAATCGCTGTGGATTTCGGACTTCGACAACATAGAATGAGCTGGAAGTGCTAGAAGGAGCTCGGTTGAAAATGATGTAGTGAAAGGAGATGAGAGGTTCATGATGTCAACGGAGCATTCTCTTACCCTAAAATAATAATATAATTTCTAACCTTTGCACTTTTTAGAAATTTAGTTCGAGTTCTAGCTGGGGTGGCTTTATAAACCAAGATCAAATTGCAAAACAGACCTTGTTGTGTGAGCCCTGACCGCACCACCCGATCCATAAATTGCAGTTATACAGTAAAAATTTGGCAAAACGCTTCACGTGCCGCCAGTGCATTCACACGTCCACCCTGGTAGCTCGCTTTCGACATTATCGTGCCCGTTGCCAACTGACCCTCGCAGCCAGGGCGCGCGAAGCGGCTCGAACCCCGTCTTGCCAGGACAGGGGAGACCGGCACAGGCCAGTGCGCAAGCCAACTGAGCTACCGGGGCGGCAAATACCTAGGCGGCACTTGCTTGCTTCAATCAGATTAATTGACAAACTGATTAATAACGATTAAAATACACCTGTTTCATTGATAATCATACATTTTTGAGCATACGGCCTATGTTTTGTGATAAATAATTATGCTTTATGTATACATTGTGCGCTGTATTGGCAGCGACATATTCAGATCTCTACGTGGATAAAATATTACTTCAAGCGGATACCATCCAACTATTTTACAATAAGAAGTGTTTAGTTTATATTGCTTTAGCACGAAATGTAACCGGGCCATCCGTTATTCTTGGTGCGCCGCTTCACAGTTAAGCGTTACGTGACAGTCTACCAGATTGACCATGGGCCAGTGTCCATGGATGGGAATCCATAGACACTGGCCCATGTGTCCATGGATGTGTCCATGGATCCATGGACCATCCAGTGTCCATGGATGATCACGTGACCATTTGCTCTGCAGGCTTTAAGAGGACAGGCAGGTCAGTGATGTTACTGCATTTGCGCCTCAGTCGCACCGACAGCATTGGATCGTTTATAACGCAGACATGGGCTACCAATTAATTATTTTGAAAAGTGAAAACTAGTCAACTTCAAGGAATCATGATTCAGCAACAGTGAATGCGACAGAAGAATTGGAAGGAGCGCACAGACGGTGGCGAAGTGGTGGAACCGCTATTAGGCCGAATGCGAGTTGCGTACGAGGACAAGGGAAGGGTCTGGCCGCAAGCGGACAGCCACTCCAGAGGAAGATGCTGCAATTGTTGATGTGAGTATTAAATTTTAGCCGGTATCACTTTGCAAGTATAATTGCATGACATTTAAATGCATGCAATATGCTTAGTAACATTACTGGCTCTTCGTAGCTAGGACATGCTCAGGATTTCAATGCTTATTTGCTTATTATCGTACTTTGTGCAGTCTGAGCCATCCCAACGAACCGTGACGTGTGATGATGCTGTGTAGAATTACGTTTCGGATCAGTATCCCATGGAAGCCTCGGACATTTTCTTTTCTTTTCAATAACAACAGTGGCGTCCTATTCATGGGTTGAGATGCTGACAAAAATGGTGGATGTGAGCGATTGGTATAAAGGCGTTTTGAAGTAATCCTTTCCAGACAATGCCCATAGGCTCCATGCGAAAGCTCAGCAAATATTTCGGGTGGGGCTGAAACCATCTTTGAATGGGCAGATCCACTCATTTAACGCGATAAAGTTTGGCCATACAGGTATGTACACACACACACACACACACACACACACACACACATATATATATATATATATATATATATATATATATATATATATATATATATATATATATATATTTATATATATATATATATATAAAACATGGTATCAAGCGATAACCTGTGGTGAACACTTAAGTAGCATTTCAAACCGGGACATGTCAAGGTCAAAGGTTTGGTTGAGTTCCTCGATGACCTCGCGTTTCGTCGTTATGGCTTCAATTTGTAGAAAATGAATGTCATTCGACGTCGTTTGTTGCGCAGTGTCAGAAAGTTGATAATTCGCAATAATCTCGACCGGTTAAAATTCAAGCTGATTTCTTCGGTCGCCTCGCTTTTTTTTTGTGGGGGGGGGGGAGTCGCCAAAGCCTACCCAGATCCACTGTCAAGCGATAGTCCATGGTGAACCTTCGAGTAACATTTTTAAACCGGGATAGGTCAAGGTCAAACCTCAAGGTCAAAGGCTAGTTTGAATTTTTTATAATTCCTCGCGACTCGTCTCTATGGTTCAATTTGCACCAAGTGGGTGTCATTCGACGTGGCTTGTGCCATATTATAATGTTACAAAATCGAACAAATTTCAAAGGTCCTAATTGGTCAAAGGTCAAAGATCCCAAAGGTCAAACCGATTCCTTCGGTCGCTTCGCATTTTTTTTCTTCGTCCTAATCTACCCACATCTGGTATCAAGCAATAGCCCGTGGTGAACCTCGTGCAACATTTCAAAGCGGGACATGTCAATATCAAACCATAAGATCGAAGTTTAGCTTAAATTGCTCGAAGTCCTCGCGCCTCGTCGCTATGTCTTTGATTTTCATCACGTGGGTGTCATTCGACGTGCCCTGAGGTACTCTAGCAAACCGTTCAGAAATCACATTAATTTGCAAAGTCAAAGGTCGAGCTCAATTCTTAGGTCGCCCCGCGCTTCTTCGTTTTCTCACAAAGCTACCCATGTTTGGTGTCAAGAGATAGCCCGTGGGCAACCCTCGAGTAACATTTTAACCCGAGACATGTCAGGTCAAGCCTCAAGGTCAGAAGTTAGTGTGAATTCTTAAAAGTCCTCGCGTTTCGTCACTATGGCTTCAATTTGCATTATGTGGTTGACATTCGACGTGGCTTGCCGTACGTTATCAGAATGTTGAGATATCGAAATATTTTCGAAGGTGTCGAAGGTCCGGTGTGTGTACAATGATTGAGTGTAATAGGAATAGGAGAATCAAATCTGTTTTTGTTTGCAGCCGTTGTAATAGCAGAAACTCGTATCCTATATGACTAGAAGCTCCCCAAAGAAATATGTCATAATCTGCTCGGACCGCGCTCTCATCGCTGGTTTTAATTTTACACTGCCACATTGATGTTCCGGACATGTAAAGTATATAACTTTTTTCAAATTGCATGCTTTCCTCTTAATGGTTCAACGGAAGTTGTGAAATTTGCAAGAGAAACCACACGTGAATGCGCACGATTGTATAACCAGCCGGAGTTCATACCGCGAGAGAGCAATGTTGTGATCAGGGGTGGATACAGGAATTGTCATGAGGCACTTGTCTGGAGGGAAGCAATTTCTTTTGAGCGGCGCCTCTGCGAAAGCACCTGGAGGAAGATTCGAGGGGGAGGGTTGCACTCGGTCCTTCCCGAAGAGGCGTCTTTCTTTCCAAGAGGGTGTCTTTTTCTTTCATGTGGGCGCCTTTGGCTGAACAATTCGAGCGGGTGCGCTGGAACATTTTCAGATGGGCGTCTTTTCCCGGTCGGAGGGACACTACTTTCCATGCGGGTGGCACATGTCCTTAGTGCCATACCCTTTACCCGCCCTGGTTGTCACTGAATCTAAATGTCTCCCCATAAAACAGGAAAGCATGGGAAAGGTTATTGTATGTCTATATTTACTACAATAAAACCATCGTCCAATATTTGTTCTGCCTGCTACAAGAGGGCACCGTTTAACGTACTTACAGCATTGATATGTGGTGATTGTGACTTCGGGACCAGCACGTACGACATAAAGCTAGATGTTCAAAGGCGTGAAGGAGTGAAACTTGCTAATTTGGTGGAACTTTTTTGTCCCCAAAATATGATTTTTAACAATAATGAATCTGAAAACCAGACGTCGAAAACGAAGTGGCTGAAATCCAAGGATATTTTTTGTTGTGTGTGGGGTAAGGCGGGGCTACCCGTCTATCCTGTCCAAACTTACCGCCTCCCTGGTTTGTCCCCCCCCCCATAATTTCGAAACCATGGCTACATTCATGGTCAACAGAATTTCAGCTGAATCTCAGTTCAGTGTCGGCTTAATATCGGCATGAGCGGATCCATTGTTCAGCCGAAAGCGGGTCGCTAGCGACCCGACATCGACCCCAAGTCGCATGCACGTCGGTTGTGCGTCGGGTGCATGTCGGCATGGGCAGACATTCCACTCCCAGCGAACAGCGCGTCGTTAGCGTCCCGACAGCGGCCCAACGTAGCGCCGAGCATCGGGCCGACGTCGAACTGCTGTCGGCATGTGCACTGGGTGGAAAGTCAGGGTGCACCCCTCGAAGCTTTATGCTTTGGTCGTGATCGGTGCCAACTTCGAGCCGGTTTACCATCCCCCTCACATAGCGGTGTAACAGTGCTCTTCGATGTCATGCCGCTTGGCGAATTTATGTTTCGAAATATTCTGCCGCTGTCGATCCAACGGCGGCCCGATGTCGTCACGCCGCTATCGATATCGATATCGAATTTGTTGCTGTCGGTCCGGTTCTGGCCCGGCGTCGACTGGCGTCTATTGATATGCCGAACTCAACTCAACATATACCGATATTCCAGGCAAGTTTGTCGATGTCTGGCTGAGAGCGGCCAATGTCGACATGCCGCTCACCAGCTGTCGAGCTCACCCCGACACATGCCGGCAGCGGGTCAATATCGGCATGTTTACTGGATACCTATATATGACGAAGATAGGATCACATTTTCATTGTTGATGTGCTCAGTGCGCATTTCCAGGGTCCCCTGCACGCATGAGTGTTACTTTCTGGAGTTCATTCGGGGATAATTGACGTTCTAATGACATTTTTATTCAGAGAGTGCGCCATCAGCTGAAAATCGCCGTTGATCGGATGGGAGGGAGGGGGGGGGGGGCTCCCATCCGATGCCATTTGAGCGTTCTGGAAGGGCTCCTCCATAGGCTCAATGGCTAAGTTTCGGTTTGATTGGGGAGCCAATATGGGTGTTTTTTTGTATACTTTTGAGGGGGCAAGTGTCCCCTCAATGTTACCTTGCCATTCAATAATTTCAACGTTTAACATGGGATCCTCTACAGCATACTTCAATCCATTCGGGCCCACCCATTGCCTCCATGTATTGCACCCCCATCCCACCCAATAATTTTCAGGAATCAACGCCCCTGGGGCCAAAGTAATGATTGGGGGGCCAGTTGCCCCTTTTGTGCATGCAAAATAACACCCATGCGTGCACGTGCATTGCTCCATATATCTTTGGGCTTTGCAGGCATCCCAACCATTTTCATAAAATGCACTCTTGTTATACACCAGTAATTTGCTGTTGTCATCATATTTCTGTTTGCTTTTTGACTAGCTTTCATTTATTTGTGGTAACGTCATTTATAGTGACTTGGGGTTGCCAAATGCGAGATTTAATCCCATGGTAAATTATATTTTAGTTATTAACCAGATATATCCCCTATTTCACTGCTTATGTACTATTTTGAAGGTCTCGGTAGCTACCTAATGAAGCATCCATATCTGATGTTTCTCCGGTTTCTCCATCGCGTGTCATATATCTCATATGGCAATAAGTGCATACATGTTGTCACCATTCTCCAAGTAGGTACATGCCTGCGAAGAAGGCAAGATAACCGTTATAGTGCAATTAATTGATAGTACAAAAGAAGGTAGTTTAGAACACATAGCGGAATATGGATAAGTAATAATTGGTCCCGTGCATTGGCCCCATGCATGTGCGCATATTTTGTCTCCGCAGCATTCAACGGGGACAATTTCTTCAGATGGTTGTTGCCGCGTTTAGATAGGTGCGAAAAAGTAGTGTTGCTATTTTATGTCCGTTTTATGATCAATTTGTTCATGTCTATTCATGTGCAGCTGTTCAGATTGAAGAATTTACTCTCTAGAATGTGTTTTAGTGGAATGTTTGCCGTTATGCTGCCTTCGTAAAAAACCGTGTAAATTAACCAACAAAAACAAACCGCCGTAAGGTTGGGCTGCTTAATATCGGTCGTATTCTACACCGCGAAGACAATAGGTGGTTTTACAGCGGCTTTTTGCTCCCAGGTCACGTGGGGTCAGGACCAAGATAGAGCGAGGAGACCCGACATAATTATCCACACAAGTTAGAAGCGATCACTGATTCTAATTCCCACAACAGTTTCAATAACGAAATAATTCTTACTATCGACGCTGCTGAAATACGTTGAATCAAACCGAAGATCATCAGCGAATAACAATACGCTTTATGATTTTTGTCGAGACTGCACTCAGCTCTACTGAATATGGCAGCCAACGTATGACTGCCAGATGACAAATTGGCACTATGGTTAAATTAGCGAAGCATGAGTTTATAAGCCAACTTTCTGAGCAATGGTAGAGAAAATGATAACAAAAGCATACTTAATCCATGTCAACCGAGTTTATAAATTCATACCTGATACTCCTGACATGCTTACACCGCACAACTAATAAATATTCACAACACACTCCACGAGTAGGACGCCCGTGCACCAACTGATTTCTTACCTGCCGTCTATTGGGATATGGGTTTTGGAATATAAAATTGTTTCAGGAAAATTATACTAAAAACAATCTGTCTAAAATATTTTTATTCCTCCCATCAAGCAACATTTTTTGTGAACAAAAAAGCTCAAACAAATTATTGAAACCAATTCTTATTAATATTAAATGTTCTCTGATGTACTTTTTTAGTTCATGTCTGGAATGTTTTAGTTGAAGCCAGGATTGACCTGGGAGGATCAAAAGCAACTAGACGGGAGAGCAAATTGCCACTGTAAAACCACCTAGTGTCATTGTGAATATTTATTCCCACCATTTTTTCCTGAGTATTTCAATTTACTCAGTGGCAATGCCAGTAAATTCCAGATATTGATACACCTATTATCAGTGAGCTACATTTTAGCTTCTGAGGTGAAGAAGCATCTTCAAAAGATAAGATAAGGGGAAAGACTGTGCCTGGACTTGGTGAAATACATGTCAAAGTATTAAATAGAATGCCAATGAATTAATCCTCCCTTTAGCTATATTATTAAACAAGTCATGTCATTCTGCACAGGTTCTAGATCATTGGAAATGAATAAATTTCATGTTTTAAATTTGCATATGTCATTATGTCATACCTAAATACTTATTTGAAATGTTTCTATGTTGCATTTATTAGGTAACATTATGACAATGTACTCACTTATTTCTGCAGCAAGTATTCTCAGTTTGTGAGCAGAATAATACCAAATTGCTGGCCCAATACTGGTAAAGACATAAAGACATAAAAGATCAGTGCAACTATGAGCCACAGCCACAATGCAACTAGGGCCCTTCTTGGTTGCACTCTGTACACTGAACCAGTTGTCCACCAAATGTGTTGATCAACTCTCCCTGGAATACAGAAAAACAAGCCCCCTATTCTTATAATGATTGTCTATGCTGTTCTTAAAGATGTTCAGTGTGTTGCTACTGACAATGGTTTCTGGCAGCTGGTTCCAGTGTTCTACTACCCTGTTGGTGAAGAAGGACTGTCTTAACCTTGTCTTGCTGTGATTAACTTTAATTTTGAATTGATGACCTCCAATTGCATCATTTCTGTTAAATTAAAACAGTTCCCTGAGATAACCCTGTTCCTGACCATGAACAAATTTAAAGACCTCAATGAGATCTCCTCTCAGCCTTCTATATCTAAGTGAAAACATATTCAATTTCTTCAATCTTTCCTCATATGCCAGGTTGCCCATACCATTCACCATTTTTTGCCCTCTTTTGTACTCTCTCTAAAAGCCAACAATCTTTTTCATAACTACGGGACCAAGCTTGGACACAATATTCCAGATGTGGCCTGACATGCACAATAAAGCTTCCTGATGACTTCCTCACTTTTGTATGATACATTCCTATTTATTGCCCCAAGCATTCTTAGTGCCTTCTTCCTGGCTTCTTTGGTCTGTTCTGATGCCCCCAATTTTGTGTTCAAAATAACACCTAAGTCCTTCTCCTGCTGAGTCACAGATAGTACTTGGCCACCCATCAAGTATGGAGCCTTGATATGCTGCCTACCTACATGCATGATTTTGCACTTATAAAAATTAAATTTCATTTGCCATTTTTCAGACCACTTCACAAGCTCGTCTAAGTCTTTCTGCAGCAAGACCTGCTCATTGTGCCCTGTTATTGCCCTAAAGACCTTCAAATCATCTGCAAATTTCAAAACCTTACTGCTTAGGCCACTTTCAATGTTATTTACAATCATAATGAACAATAGTGGTCCCAGTACTGACCCCTGAGGGACTCCGCTAAGAACATTTTGCCATGATGATTTTGTACCATTTAGCATCACTCTCTGCTGTCTATCTGAAAGCCACAACCCTATCCATTTTAGGATGTTACCCACAATACCATGGGCCTGAAGCTGCATCATTAACAGTTTATGAGGTACCTTGTCAAAGGCCTTGCTAAAGTCAAGATATGCTACATCAACCTGATTTCCCTTATCAAATTGTTCTGTAGCAAAATTAAAGAAGTCCAAGAGAATTGTGAGACACGATCAGCCTTTTCTAAACCCATGTTGAGTATCTTGAATCACTCTGTTTCCTTCCAGAAAACTAACTATTTTATCCTTGATAATTGATTCAAGTACCTTGCAGACTAGTGACGTGAGGCTTACTGGCCTATAGTTTTCAACTTTCCCTCTTTCTCCTGGTAAATTTGGAGATCAAGGTAAAATTTGATTCTTTGAATTTCTAATAGGTTTTTTCATGTGGTCAAGATGATGCAACCATTTATTTTCTCTGCAAATTATTACTTTTAAGTCAACAGTGACCAACGCAGTTGATGCACCAATAAAGTCCAATAACCAACCAAGTCAACAGTGGTCAATACAATTGATGTAAAGGCAAAAATTGATTCTTTGGATTTTTTAGAAATACAATGCCTTTTGATATGGTGAAGACTATGTGATCATTCATTTTCTCTGCAAATGATTACTTTTAAGTCAAAAGAGGTTGATACAATTGATGAAGTCCCAGGCATGATATGGAGGAAATGTGCCATGATATTAACAGTATTTTATGAGTTAATGCTGGAAACATTTACATACTTTAATGGGATTGTCCCAGCTGTGGCTTGTTTGTTTGCATTGGTGTCAGACTGACTGGCACTGCATTCGGACTGCAGCTTATAAAGCTTTGATGCTTTGATAATGAAATTATGAATTTTTGGCAATGGAATTCCTTTAAAAACAAATACTGGCAGACCTTGGAACAATTTGAGCAAATAACCTCACTGGGAACGACACCATGTTGGACAAATTATAGACCCGTGTGATTGCCCTCAAGAGAAAGCTTAATAATTATGTAAGATACTGGAATGCATCCTGTACATGGCAAAGCTAAGCTTGCACTGATATGTGGCATATCTTGCACATGGCTGCTTCTGGTTTGTCTACTGACTTCTGCTCAGTCGAGAATTGAACTTAATTTAATTTGATTTGATTTAATTTGATTAATTTAATTTGAACTTAATTACCAACTGAAAAGTAATCATTTGCAGAGAAAATGAGTTGTTGCATGCTCCGAGATATAGTACTTTTGGAAGATACTTTTTTCTAACTTCAAGGTCATATTAGATATCACTGCTGAATTTGATATTAATTTCTTTGGGAAATGACAACTCTTCAAGATATAATCAGTTTAACGTCAAGTACCTATATGTCATTTGACAATCTTAAATCCTGATAAATTCACCAAGAAAATCGAATTTATTCAAGTAACTTAAAAAAACAAAACATGCAAAGGGTGTGGGTTGGAATATGGGGGTTGAGTGCGGTAATGCATCATGCAGAATCATGCAAAATTGCAAAATAATAACCTAACCTATCCTAGCCAAACCTATTGATGTTTGATCACCTTGAACCGAATGATGTTGGATTGCCTATGACCTACTGGTGTTAGATCCCCTAAAACCACTGGTGTTGGCTTGCCTAAAACCTACTGATGCTGGATTGCCTAAATCCCACAAAGGTTGGATTGACCAAAACTTAGTGATGTTGCATCATGTAATATTGTTATGTCACTTGTTAATATTGTTATGTCCTTTTGTGGGAAAAGGCAACAGCAATAAACTGAGAATAGGAGCTTTGTACCAATCAGGAACCTTGCCACATTCTCAGCAACTGGAGCTTGATAAGGTGATTTGTGAGGAAATCAGTAGAAACATGCAGAGGAAATGCCTTATTCTTGGTGACTTTAATCTAAAAGGATATAAAAATGTTGGTGTTGGCTCCCTAGCATGTAAACTGTTTAGGAAATGCCTTGAAGAGGACCTGTTATTACACCAGTTTGTAACAGAACCAGCTTGGCAGGGCTCATTCTTGGACCTTGTCTTCTCGGATTGAAGTGATTTAGTTCAAGACTTGACTGTAGGAGAAACTCTGGGAAGAAGTGACCATAACATAGTGAGATTCAAGGCACATGTAGCAGGGACAATCAAGGATAATTTGGCAAAGGTTCCAAATTTTAACAGGGCAGACTTTGACTGCATGAGAGCGGCTTTAAGTGCCATAAAATGGGAAGAAGAATTCTCCGATTTAAATGCCTGTGAAATGTGGGAAAAGTTCAAATCTTACTTGAGGGAAATTCAGATTAGACATGTCCCCCAAAAGCAAAGGCGCAAAAGAAGAGTAGGAAAGCCAGCGTGGCTTACACCAGATTTGACAAAAGCAATTAAGGCTAAGAAAGATGCATTTAGAGTATTTAAGGAAGCTTCAAATATAGTAAATCTAAGGTTGTATCAAAAAGCTAGAGATGCTGTGAAGCAGAAAACCAGAGCAGCAAAGCGAGCGAAAGAATTGGATTGGGCTAGGAACTGTAATGGGGACAGTAAAAAGTTATTTAGTTTCTACAAGCTAAGTAAAGTTTCAAGCACAATTGGTCCACTGGAAGTAAATGGGATTATATTGAGTGAGGATGGTGAGATGGTTGAGGAATTTAGCAAGCAGTTTAAATCAGTGTTTACATTGGAGGATGTGACTAATCTGCCAACTGTGAACCACAGCTCAGCAACAGGTGATCAGTTACATGATGTTGATTTCATTGACAGTGATGTTGTTTTGAATTATGGCAGGAAAATAAAGCCAAACAAGGCAGCAGGACCTGATGGAATTTATGCTAGGGTATTGCAGGAAGCTGAAAAAGAATTGGCAATTCCACTCAGTATAATATTTTGTAGATCAATTTCACAAAATGAAATTCCAACCGATTGGAAAAGGGCAAATGTAGTTCCTATTTTCAAGAAAGGAGAAAGAGGGAAAGTTGAAAACTATAGGCCAGTAAGCCTCACATCACTAGTCTGCAAGGTACTTGAATCAATTATCAATGATAAAATAGTTAGTTTTCTGGAAGGAAACAGCGTGATTCAAGATACTCAACAAGGGTTTAGAAAAGGGCGATCGTGTCTCACAAATCTCTTGTACTTTTTTAAATTTTGCTACAGAACAATTTGATAAGGGAAATCAGGTTGATGTAGCATATCTTGACTTTAGCAAGATATGCTACATGAGGTACCCTTTGACAAGGTACCTCATAAACGGTTAATGATGCAACTTCAGGCCCATGGTATTGTGGGTAACATCCTAAAATGGATAGGGTTGTGGCTTTCAGATAGACAGCAGAGAGTGATGCTAAATGGTACAACATCATCATGGCAAAATGTTCTTAGAGGAGTCCCCCAGGGGTTAGTACTGGGACCACTATTGTTCATTATGTTTGTAAATAACATTGAAAGTGGCCTAAGCAGTAAGGTTTTGAAATTTGCAGATGATTTGAAGGTCTTTAGGACAATAACAGGGCACAATGAGCAGGTCTTGCTGCAGACAGACAGACGAGCTTGTGAAGTGGTCTGAAAAATGGCAAATGAAATTTAATTTTTATAAGTGCAAAATCATGCATGTAGGTAGGCAGCATATCAAGGCTCCATACTTGATGGGTGGCCAAGTACTATCTGTGACTCAGCAGGAGAAGGACTTAGGTGTTATTTTGAACACAAAATTGGGGGCATCAGAACAGACCAAAGAAGCCAGGAAGAAGGCACTAAGAATGCTTGGGGAAATAAATAGGAATGTATCATACAAAAGTGAGGAAGTCATCAGGAAGCTTTATTGTGCATATGTCAGGCCACATCTGGAATATTGTGTCCAAGCTTTTCCAAGCTCCAAGCATGGTCCCCTAGTTATGAAAAAGATTGTTGGCTTTTAGAGAGAGTACAAAAGAGGGCAACAAAAATGGTGAATGGTATGGGCAACCTGGCATATGAGGAAAGATTGAAGAAATTGAATATGTTTTCACTTAGATATAGAAGGCTGAGAGGAGATCTCATCGAGGTCTTTAAATTTGTTCATGGTCAGGAACAGGGTTATCTCAGGGAACTGTTTGAACTTAACAGAAATGATGCAATTAGAGGTCATCAATTCAAAATTAAAGTTAATCGCAACAGGACAAGGTTAAGACAGTCCTTCTTCACCAACAGGGTAGTAGAACACTGGAACCAGCTGCCAGAAACCATTGTCAGTAGCAACACACTGAACATCTTTAAGAACAGCATAGACAATCATTATAAGAATAGGGGGCTTGTTTTTCTGTATTCCAGGGAGAGTTGATCAACACATTTGGTGGACAACTGGTTCAGTGTACAGAGTGCAACCAAGAAGGGCCCTTGTGGCTCATAGTTGCACTGATCTTTTATGTCTTTTATGTCTTTATGTCGCCTAAAGAGTCCTCATAAACCACTGTGCCATTGCTAAGTGGTGTGCTTTGAAATCATGAATATCTTGCTTACATGCAATTTCCAAAAGAAATTGGTGGAAGAAGAAGTTGCTAGATAATCTTCAACAAGTTCAGTTCAACAAGTCCAGTTCAACAAGAGAGGAGTGGAATTGCTCAGCAATAGGTATGAAGAGGCTCTCAATAGGAAACAGGGAAACTAGGCAGGTCATGGGGGATGTAGCTGATAAAGGGAGAAGTATTGCAAGCAAGGGAAGGGATAGTTTATCATGTTTTTATGTCAATGCCAGAAGTGCTGGGAACTAAATTGGGGAACTGCATGCATATATATTGTCTGAAAAGTTAGATTTGGTATGTATAACAGAGGCATGGGTTAATGAAAGGATTTTTTGGAGACAACTTGCAAGAATTTGAATTGACAGGCAACAACATGTGTGCTTATCAAAGGAAGGAAAATGTAGGTGGAGGTACACTCTTGTATGTCAGACAAGGAATGAAATGTCATTCCATAGAGGATAGTGTATATAATGAAGGAGAAGAATCCTTGTGGTTAGATATAATTCTGTAGAATGGAACACAATTTAGGATTGGGGCATTCTATAGACCTCCAGACCAGAATGAAAACATTGACAGGTTGATGCAGGAAGAGATAAGTAAGAGAGTGCAGGAGAGAACTGTTTTGTCGGGGGATTTCAACATAGCAGGATTGGGAAGCAAAGCTATAGGTCTAAATAAATCATGAAGAAGTTTCATGGATTGTTTTGAGGAAAATTTCTTCTTTCAAATGATACATAAACCTACAAGTGAAAATGAAATATTAGATCTTGTGCTTACTAATGAGGAAAATTTTGTACAAAATGTGAACATAGGACAGATCTTTGGTAATAGTGATCACAGCATTACATGCTTCTCATTGTATGTTGGAAGTGTAGGAACCGATAAAACATTGATTCCAAATTTTGCTAAAGGGAATTACAATGAGTTCAGGATCTTCCTGAATGAAATTCATTGGGAAGACTTATTGAAGGGCTTAGATGATTATGAAATGTGGAGAATGATAAAAGATAAACTATTTCAAGGTCAGAATAGATTCATTCCCAACATGCAAATTAGATTAAACAGGGTTAAGCACTCTTCATGGCTGAACAGGGAAGTAAGTTCCCCTAGGTATAATTTTCAGGACATCTATGAAATATTATGAAGTGCCTGAAGATTGGAGAAATGCAAATGTAGTACCAATTTATAAAAGGGAAGTATGAAGTGTGTAGGAAACTACAGGCCAGTCAGTTTGACCTCACTAGTTTGCAAAGTACTAGAAAATCTGGTTAAACAGAATGTTCAGATTCATCTTGATAGGCACAACCTTTTAAGGGATACTCGACATGGATTTTGATCTCAAAGGTCTTGTTTAATTAACCTATTGGAGTTAATGGAGTATGTTACTAAAGAAGTAGACAATCAAAGCAAGATGGATGTCAACTAGACTTGGAGGAGGGGACGAGTGGTCTAAGGGTAAGATGCTCGTCTCACAATCGAAAGAATGTGAGTTCGTGTCTCACCTGTCGCTACTCTTCGCCCGCGACCAATCGGCGTGAGAGATTGGCGACGCTATATGGCTCAACGGTCGACGTGTCGTAAAACCAATAACCAACCAACCAAGACTTGGAGGACCTAAAAAGTAGGCTGATCAATGGCAGATGTCTTTCAACTATGATAAGTGTAAGGTTATGCATCTGGGGTCTGGAGGTGAGACTTTCAGATATACAATGAGAGGGAGGGAACTGGATGTTATTGAAGAAGAAAGGGACTTAGGTGTGTTGGTTTCAAAGGACTTTAAAGCAGAAAAACAATGTATATCAGCTAGGAACAGGGCACTCAGAATTCTGGGACTCATTAATAGAAGTGTGATATATAAGAGCAAGGAAGTCATGAAAAAACTGCACATAGCATATTGCGACCCCACTTGGAATATTATGTACAAGCATGGGGATATAAAATACCTAGAAAATGATATAGATATGTTAGAAAGATTGCAGCGCAAAGCAACTAGACCCATCAGTGGAATAAGTAACTTAAAATATGGAGAAAGGCTTGTGGCATTAGATATGTACTCACTCAAGTATAGGAGATAAAGGGGGGACATGATTGAAATGTACAAATTGTTAAAGGACTAGATCAGGTCAATTTGAATGGTGCTCTCCAGTTTAGAGTATCACATAGGGGTCACCAATTCAGGTTAGACAAGTTGAGATGTAGGACAGTTAAGCAACAACAGGTCTTCAGTCAAAGGGTTGTTCATCAGTGGAATAGGCTGCCTGCTGATGTTGTGGGGAGTTCCTCATTGAATGTATTTAAAAGTAGGGTGGACAATTTTTTTTAGACAGAAAATCTTGTTTTTAGTTCTAATTTGTGATGGATGGGGTGAGATCTATGCTAAGTAAGTGTGCACGGCACAGACCCCTTTCAGCAGGCATGGATGCAGTTATAAAATTATTGGTATGGCATTCAATCCACATGTGTTAAGAGGGATCAAGGGAATAGGGCTGGATAGCTAGGGTAGATAGGCATTGATAGGTGTGTGGGATATTGGTGGATGGTCTCTTCAGGATGGGGTGGGTCTTTTTACCAGGCTAATGGTATCTTCCATTTACAGACTTAACAGGATGGGCCCTTGGGTCTCTTATTAAGTATAAATGCTTTATAACTTCATATAGGGTGTACCTAGCAGTGGATTCAGCACCTTCCTTTGGGATGTGATACTGATGAGATTGGCTATGGTAGAACAATGGGTATGATTGGAGGAGTTTGTAATTGTTGAGTGTGTTATGCAATATCAGGTGAATAGTGCTAGAGGGGCTGGGATATATAGCTCCTTAGGATAGGATCCTTAGGAACTTGAGATAATGGATTAATTGGGGCGAGAGTATGTACTTTTCTAGTATCTTTTCAAGATAGGCTTAACATGCGCACTGGAGGGGGGGGGGGCGAAATCCGCCCACCCGCCCGGTTTTTCGTGCATAACTTCCGATTTTACCGGTCGATATACGCGATTCTCTGCGTACCTGCTTAGGAATGACCGGCGAGTCGTTTAAAGCAAGGAAAATGGAAATCGGCCGAAAAATTTCCAGCTAGGGACCGCTAGAGTAAAAAAAAATCCACAAAAATCGGCGCTGATGCGCTTCCCGTATATTTGCAAAAGGGAAGTGCTCTTTGCAACACTAGCGACTTGTTTGATGTATATTGATATGCTATATAGTTTCAAAGGCATATTAGGTCACCGAGGTCAAGTCAGGTCAAGTTCATGACAGGTTAATGGAACCAAACTTGATCAACTGGTACGTTGGCATAAATGCACTACTGTTTGTCATTTGTACTGTTTGTCATTGCGTTTCCATACTTTATTCATGTACTTCACTCCTTTCTTCGCGAAGCCGATTGCGCCGAGCTGCCCGACGGAGCAGTGGGGCGGGCGGCCCGGTTCCGGTAACTGGAACAGGTAACTGACCTGATAAAATGCTGCTAATTAGGTGACCTGAGGTCAAATGTCGGGTCTAGCATCTGTATTGCATCATTAGTAATGTCCAAAACATCATTGATGCCCATTTTGTAGCATTTAAACACAATCACAGCGATCCATAACAATGACAAGCAAAGCCACGCAAAACAAGATTTTTTTTGACAAATGTGACCTCATTTGACCTTGAAGATATTGACCTAAGGTCATGAAATTTCCACACAATAGAGTTCACTACCGTACCCATCCACCCTGCCAATTTCGTTCCTCCAGCTTTAATAGGAGCCGAGATCTTAGGGGGGAGGGGGCGGAATCCGCCCCCCCTCCAGTGGGCGTAATTTTCAGAGGCCCTCCAGGGCGCGTGTTAACCCAGATGGGCCCCTGTGGCTCTTATTAAGCCTTAACACTTTATGACTTTATGACTATGATACATTTTGCTCCATGTGCTCCATTGTGGTCAGTGGCTTCTATAGAAATACTCTCATTTACCCTGTAAATGCTTACGTTTTAGCTGGAATGCAAAATAACTCCAAAAGTGGGGCTTTGAGCTTGGTAGCACAAAAGCAAGGTGTCAAAAAAGAACCAAAAACGTAGTTTAACCTAACATAGCCTAACCACCTTTATAAAAAAAAACTTTAAAAATTAGGAAGATGCCATAACATTTTTTATCTCATTTATTTTGTATTGAAAAAGTAACTAGTAAAGACCAACTACTTTTTGAAGGAAAAATAGGGAAATGTGAAAAAATGAGAAATTTTGCCAAGCTAAAAACCTAACCTAACCTAACCAAACCCCCTTTGCCTGCTTCATGGAGGTAAAATATGTGTAAAACTTGTCTCATAAATACCTTAAAGCACAAGAATACCATATCACTGAGGGTGTGTTTTTCCTTGAGACCCAATATGGCATGTCAAGAAAAATATTGTAGAACACATTTATGAACAGGATTAAGATGATAGTACCATTCAATCCCTCAGGGAATGCATATTTCTCAGTACACTGTTGTGCATGCATATTTCTCATCAACAAACTGTTGTGCCAATAATGTAACTGAACCTAACATAACCCAAAATATCATAAAATAACCTAGCTCAACCTGACTTACCCTGACGTAGGTAATCCAGTATTATTGTGCTTTAAGGTGTTCACAAGACAAGTTTTACACCCATTTTTGCCTCCATGAAGCAAACAATTTAAGTTCAAAATTTGTAAGTGGGAAATAATTGTGTTTGGGAAAGTTTTTTTAAAATCAGGTTGTGCTTGTTAGGTTAGATTGGGTTAGGTTTTTAAGTTTGAAAAATTTAGAAAATAACTGAATTGAAAACGCAGCATTTTCTTCAATGGAAGGCTGTTTGGCTGGATTAGGTTAGGTTATGTTACCTTTTCCTTTACACATTTCTTTTTCCGCTATGTTACCTAACTCAAAGAAGCCCCTTTTTAGTGTTATTTTGCTCACCAACTGAAAAGTAAGCATTTGCAGATAGGAAATGAGTGGTAAATCATCTTAATCGTGTTTGTAGCATGTTCTACAATTTGTGTAATGCCATATCAGGCTTAAAAGCAAATATGCTACTTTGAGTGGGTAAATATGTAATAAACAATATTAACCTGAAATAAATTGAATCTATGATAGCCAATTAATCAATTATTAATAGAATAGGGTAGAATATACCACCTCCTGAACACTGAATCAACATCCCTCCCAAAGAAGCATCAACATTGTGCCTATTGATATGTGTTTGTGAAGTTGTCATGCCTTGTTTCAGTATCATTCATATAGTCATGATGATTATGCTCACCATAACAAGCCACAATTCACTAGCATCACATAATGCAATTCCAGGTAAAGGGATTGCCCATGATGTGTTCTGTATGTAATACCAGTTTGTAGCATAGTTATTTTCTTGTTACCATTGATAAAGGTATCCATAAATTAGGTATATCTCAAAACAATTGCAAAGGGCACAGCCATAACTACATTATTGGCTGAACACTCAGTTTGAAGGAGTTTGAAGGAAAGTTAAATGACATAATTTTCATGGCAGATTTTGACATCCTGACGTACCCACTTTGACATCTCAACACAAACCATTGGTTGAATGAATGAAGCAACCCAGTGCCACACTGGGTTGTTTCATTCTGCCACTTTCATTCAGACACAATCTGCCACTCACATTGCACAATTTGAATTGGTGATGGGTTTTGTATCACTCTCAGACCTGTAACCGCTAATGTGTATTTTTGTGAGATGTGTACCACATATGTTCAGATTTTTGCCCTCAAATTTAACTATGGAGTTATACGTGTAAAATTTTAGTCATGGATTCACACTTGAAATGTTTTTTGTTCGTTTTTGTTTTAATGCAATTTAATTTAATTTATAAAAAGTTCTTGCTGGGGTGGCTTTATGAACCAGGGTCCTATTGCTAAGCAGAGCTTGTTGCGTGAACCCTGGCCCCACCACTCGATTCATGAATTCCAGTTCAATGGCATAATTTTAACTGAAAGTTTTACATGCCATCAATGCACTGACACGGCCGCCTGGTAGCTCGTCCCCGGCCTTATCGGGCCAGCTGCCAACTGACTCTCCCAGCCGTGTGCTAAACGTGAGCGTGTGAAGCGACTCGAACCCTGTGTTGACAGGACAGGGGAGACCAGTGCAGGCCAGCGCGCTAACCAACTGCGCTACTGGGGCGGCCATGTCGGTTATATTGACTTGTTGTTATTTTATTATATTGACATCAATAATTTTATTTATGCATATTATTTTTCTGTGCACTCCCTAGGATCTACAAGCATGCCATTTTACAGTTTCAACTAGGGCAGGTGGGATTGGTTTGGTGCCACGTTCCAAGTTGTTCTGAGCAAAATATGTTATTGGGAGGCCATTTCTAATTTATATTATAATAACACTAACATTTATGTGAATGGTGCTAGATATGCTGGGATATATAGCCCCCTTGGAACTTGGGATAATGAATTGATTTGGGTTTCGGCATGTACTTTTCTAGAATATTGTATAGATAGGCTTAACTCAGATGGCCCCTGTGGCTCTTATTGAGCCTTAACACTTTATGAACTTTATGAACCTATGTTTTGTGTGCTGCCAGAAATGCTAAGTTGTGGTAAATGTGCTCTGGGGGCATGTGAACAGTATATTTTACCTATGAAGATTTTAGGTGGTATGTCAGTGGGTTTCAGATAATTGAACATCTTTAGGTTTCAGGCAATCCAGCACCAGTAGGCCTAGGACTTGCTAGGTGGTCCAGTATTAGTATTAGAAAGCAGGTGATTCAATATCACTAGGTTAGGATAGGTTGGAGTAACCTTTTCTGTAATTTTGCATTATGTTTGACTGTTTGTGCTACCACATTCAAAGCCCCATTTTCTCCAACCTTCCTATGTTTTTTGTTTCTCTGTATGCTGTTTTTTGGCGGGGAGCGGGGGGGGTGAGGAGTAGTAAACATCACAATATAAACATATGAGTTTACATTGTGAAGAATATGTCTTTTCCAGAGAAAAGTGATGAAAAGCTGGGGGATATTTTGCATGTTAATGGATAATTGAGAAAGTAGTTCATACAAATTGCTTCCTGCCCTGATGATATTGTGATGCCTCTGATAACACCATCATGTGAAGCAGGTGACATCTGCATGGTGCTATGTGGCTGTAGCAGCAGCCGAGCTCGCCACCGCACCGGGTGCACCATCACACACCCGCCGCCATGGAGAGCGACGACGAGCACAACGTCAAGATACTGATGGACATGGGCTTCCCGGACGAGGAGGAGGTGCGCGCCGCACTGCGCATGGCCAAGAATGACGTCTCCGAGGCGGTGGTGTTCCTCACTGACGACAACTTCCGCAGCAGCCAGTACCGACCGACGTCACGGGCGCTGGCCGTGCCCGGACCGGCCAGCTATGCCGAGACCGATCAGGTGGACGCCAATCGTATGACGTCGTCTGAGGTGGGTGATGCCGACGGTGAGGTGGCGATTCCGGGCGGCGGTGCCTTCAAGTGGTGAGATTGTGATCCTGTGGTGAGGTGGTGGTCCAAGGTGGCTGGGTGGTGATCCCAGGTGGATCAATGATCCTGGAGTTAGGTGGAGATCCTGGAGGACGAGGTGCAGGTATTGGGACCAACTTAATGAGTCCTGGTGTTGGGTGGTGATCCAGCAGGTGAGGCAGTGATTCCAGGAGTGAAGTGATCCCAAAGTGATGAGATTGTTATCCTGGGATGAGGTAGTTGTTCAGATGGTGATTGAGATGAAGGAACAAAAGTCTTCTGAGTTTTGACTACCGGGAAAGATGTTGATGAGTTTTGACTACCGGGAAAGATGTTACTCATCTTCCTGACTTGATAACGCATCGGAATCTGATGAGAGGGCACAACCGTCAACAAGATAATTGTTGGTTGTACGAAATCACTCAATGTGTAGCATTTTTATGGAGAGTGGATAAAAGATTTATGAAAATATGAAGGAGTGGAACATTATTCATTGTAGGGCATCACTTTCCACCCACATCAGAAGCTTTTGGGACACTGATGTTTGGTGTTAGGATCTGGTTGATATTTGTTGTCAGGTTCGATTGGTGTTTGGTTTGAGGACATGGCTCATACTTGGCGCAGGGATTTGCCTGATATGTAGTATCGTGATTGGTTGAAAGTTGATGGTCCAGTTGGCTGCTGGTTCCGGGATCTGGCTGGAGGAGGCAGCTATCAATTCCCAATGGCATCAGGCACACGCTATCAACCGAACAGTCTTACTTGCCAGTGCATGCTTGTGTTATGATCGATATTGCGATGCTGTGTGGACGGTGGGTTTTTGTGTGATGCTGCGGTGTTCGTTATTACATCGTGTTTTCATCGTGTTGGTCGTGTGGTGCTGCCGGCTCAGTCTGCTATGCCTACTGCCGTTGGTGACCGGCTCAGTCTGCTATGCCTACTACCGTGTGACGTTGGTGACCGCCGGACGTCATTGCCAACACTCGTCTTACCGCAGGCAGTACCGCCAGTGTTCTGCCACTTGGAGATGCCGATGGCTTCCCGTCAGATGGTACTGCCTACGTTCGAACCTGGGTACTGCCGCTGACTGGACGCTACATGACCAATGAAGTCGATGCGCCCTAAAGCCCTAATAACTAACTACCGCTGACTTGCCGCAAAGCCAAGATGCTAAAGTTCATCTCCAAATAGTACAGCTTCTGTTTTACCCCAAACATTACCAATAATATTTAGTTCGGAACAGTACTGCAAACAGGGTTGGAAAAACAGGCAAGATTGATTTGGAAGTGCAACCTGAGATTCTCATGTCACTAGAGGGGGGGGCGCGCATCCTCTCATGTCACAGGTTTGAAGACAAATATTATCGTCGTATTCGATAACCCACCACTTTCCCTCTCCTCATCCAGGATTACAAGGTACCCTTCCAACCCTGACTGCAGATGCATTATCAAAAAGGATACCACTGACAATTACCTCCAGTCTTGCCCACTGGTTCCGCTGTATTTCTACCAAATATTGCAGCTCATTATATTCTAAGCAATACCACTTCACTAAGTAGTGCCGCCCAGGTTTTGGTTTGAAAAAAGAAACATCTGACACTCCACGAAACAGTGCCGCTGACGTTTATTCCAAACAATATAACTGACGTCCTCCAAACAGTGCTGCAGCTGACGTTGTATTCCATGGAGTGCCCCGAAATTCTACCGCACAGCATTGCTAGCATTCTCACAAACGGCTGTGCGGATATGCCATGCAACAATACTGCGTAGTCCCGTGCTTAATTGCAAAGTGACTTGATTTACCCCACGTAGCTAAATGATCACGCTTTGGTCGAAGCGCCCTTAAACCCAAAAAGATTTACCCCACGTAGCAGCACGGTGGTGAGTGGCTAGGCCTCGCACTGACCCTGCTGCTCCAATGTGCACAGGGAAGCGAAGACAATTCGCTGGTGTTCCCGTATGACGAGCTTCTCCAGCTGGAGAGAAGGGTCAGCAAAGACCAGTGGTCGATCCCCTACAAGCGGGAGGAGTCGCTCGGAAAATGTCTGCTGGCCGCCACCCGGCTGGCTAAGGAAGGTGGGTGCGTCGGATCCGGTCCACGTTCGGGTATTGCCTTTCGATGGCAAGAATGCACGGGTGGGACAACCCACTCTGGAGCGCACTGTGGCGCGAGTAGTCCATGGGTAAGGTACCCGTTCCCAACCGAAAGGTTGTGGCTTCGAGTCCCACCTGTCGCTACCCTTCGCCTGCGATCAATCAGCGTGAGAAATTGGTGACGCTATATGACCCAAAGCAGTCGACGCGTCGTAAGGCCGATAACCGCCACCTCCTTCTCGTTAGCACATTGTGCTTACGTTGCTGTCGCAGATCTGCAGCCCGTGGCAGCTACTTGGCCACCAATTGGTGCCAAATGGCATTCAGTTACCCAAGTGTCCGCTCTTATGAATTGTGGAATATCGCTGGCACGTGATTGTGTGACAGTGGGGTTTCTGTGCCAAAGTGGCGAATCGACCCGTTGGTAATGGCAGTGACGTTTCGGTGGTATCTGTGACGTGTCCCGTTTGGCGATTGATTATGTTTAACTGTCTCCGATGCATTCGTAAGCAACTCAGAAAAATAAATTGGTGAGCAGATTTAGGTGAACATTGAGTCATGAAAAAGATCAGCTGTGGGTGCGTTTGTGGCATTCTGTGTAAACGCATATGTACCTCATGGAATGCAATTATCATGTCCATTTAACAGTATTGACACGCTCGAGCAGAAAAGGAAACGGAGAGTGGACACGAGTTGCGTGGACGTGGAGCAGGCACCACAAAGCGAGCCGAAAATGTAATAATTTACCTTACGGATGAAGAAGTATGGTGCACAGAATCCCTGTTGGTGGAAATAAAAAGAGCTGCTGTCGGCTATCGTCCACCATCTGATACGATGACACTTAGCAGGACTGCCTGTAGGACAAGACATCGTGCTCCAAAGCCCATGTAGATATGTGGTTACCACGCTTGACTACAGCATGCTGACAAGACGTGCCTCAAAGCTCATGTAGGCCAGTGGTCACCACTCTTGACTACAACATGCTGACAGTCAGCTGGCTCTCTGCAAATTCTCAATTCGCTATTCCCACCGTCGCTCGAACATGTGCAAGGGCAACACGTTCCGTTCCGTTCCATTCCGTTCTGTCGCGGTACCGCAATGGACGTTTGTCAGCCCAATCTGGATGAAAACGTGCTGGACGTGGTCAGGTATAACACTGCAGTTGGCCGGGACGACCTAATCTCCTCCGATGACAGACAGGTAATATGCTAAATTTCAACTAAGCTTTCTTCCGCCCTGCCTGCTATCATGTCCACTGCTCTCAATGGTGAGTAAGCAGATTGGGCTGGGCTGAGAAGAGCGTCTCTGCTGGGTCCAAGGAATGCTTAGCTGAACGGCCCAGCACCGACCTCGGCTTCACCGTGGACCACTTCCACGACCCGCTTTAGCCGGCTACCAAGGACAGCCTGCCGTGAGCGCGCCACCACCGTTCCGACGTTTAGTCGGTGCTGGTTAGCGAGCAAGCTGCGCTGAGGAAAGCAAGAACAAACAGGCCGCCGAAGCAGACGTGGTGACGTCCGTGATACTTGGTTGGTGTTGGTGGCAATTTGTTGGTGTCCGTGTAGTGCGGTTGTCATATCTTGACATGCTGGTGGTGTCTGTGACTTACTACACGAAGATTTTAGTAGTAATTATGGCGTGAACGGTCAATGTGGGTTCTACTGCGCTTGCAATCCTCCACGGAGTCTCGTGTCATTATGGTGACTGTATCGCTTATTGACTTAATTTGAGTTCTGAGTGAATCGCATTACTTCCATATATTTGAGCATGGCCGCTTTACGTGACATACAGGGTGACTGACTGGGTGTCATCTCGCACACAAATCCTGCAATTTTGGTGCACTGCACCAGTATGTCAGTATAACTGGTCCGTCCCTCAGACGCCATATCTGACCCATGTCCCCTGTGGTGCCAGTACACCAATTCGTTCCTCCAATGCTATGTCTGACATTTGCCCCCTCTGGTGTCAGCATAACTAATCCGCCCCTCCGATGCCAGATCTGCCCGATGTCCCTTCTGGTGGACCCGAACATCAATTCGTCCCTCCAACGCCAGGTCTTACAGAGGTGGACGACAACTGCCGGCGCTTCACCACCCAGGTGATGGTGGAATCGTTCACCAAGCTGCTGACCAACAGCGCTGTCTACTCGTGGTCCCTGGAGATCCACCAGGGTATCGTCACCATGCTGGAGCTATTCGTCGACCTGCTGATCACCAGGATGCCGCACTCGCCGGTGCCCTGCGAGTGGCTAAACGTGATCCTGGCGCAGGTGAGGCTGGTGCGCCGTACCGAGCGTCTGTCGCCGATGGCGGTGGTGGCCGGTGACGTCAGTGGGCTGAGCAGCTCCCTATGATACTCTTGTCACTGGCTGAGTCGTGTAGTGGTGCTGGTGCCAGTCGACATTTCGGAAGGTGTAGTCTCAGTCATTGACGCGTCACAGACTAAGTGCAAAGGTCGCCGACGTGATTCCGGTTACAGTATCAGATCCGTTCCAGCTGCACCACTTCAGAAAAAGCAGGGATCCGAGATTAAACGAATGCTATATTTGCCTCGTTTGCTGTCCTTTGATTAAGAAGAAATGTCGAACCTTAACCCATTTTTTTTACTGGCTAAGTTCAAACAATCTCAAATACAAATGACCCTGATATAGTTGATGCAACTCCACTTCAGTAGGTATCGCAAGAAGGCCTATTACGATAAGTACCAATGAAATGGTGTGTATGAAAAAGAGCAAATGTTGACGCATATATGCAATAAGCAATTTTTTTAATTGTATTTGCAGAACACACTTTGCAAACTGTAACACCAGATTTCTGTCGATCTTCCACCTGTGGTGTTGTTTGCATCGTCTGCGATTGGCGGGAATGGTGGAATTGTCGTTGAAGGCACGTCGCCATTCGGCTATAGTCAGCCGTGTTCGTCTGCGGTAAACGGCGGGAGTGCATCGGCGACGCCTTGCTGTAGCTGTCGCTCGGTAATGTGATTGAGCCGTGCCAGAGCTGCTCCGGCTGCTCCGGTGCGCTGGTGTGCCCGTATCTGTTAATGGCAAAACTAACGTGAGTCGAATGCTGTATGCAGGCTTTTGACTCGGAAACGGCGTGGAATCAGAAGAACAAGTCAAAACACCCGTCGATTCGATCGGGTGCAAGCGAAGAGGATTTTGCCTCCTCTTCTCATGTCAAGGTCAGTTACATCTTCTGCTAATTTTGGCAAGCTCCTCCCTCTTAGTCTGCTCGTGGCATTGCAAAGCAATCCAGGACACGTAATGCAAAATTAAGAAGAATGGGAGGACACCGACACAAGCCAAGGAGCTCGGGTGCGGGCAAGAAAACGAGTGTTCAGGCAAAAACCAAATCTAGGATGAACGAAATTGTGTTTTGCTTTCTCCCACCCCGAAATAGAGAACCGCATGTTTTTCTCGTTGATTTATTGCGCTATCTGTTCTTCTCAGTGGTCTCGTAGTCTGGAAGGTAGGTATTCGACGCCAAATGCAGTTTTTGTTACATCGCTGCAGGTAGGTGTTTGGCATCCAAATGAAACACCTTCGCTTCGTTTGCCCACGCACAGTACTCCTCACATTAATATCGTCTTTGGGTTGGAAGCCCTTTTCCCAAGCAACTTTCGACATTAGAAGTAACTGGATTTGCACGGTGTGTCATTTTGAAGAAGTGATAAAAATATAATTGATGTCCAGTTAAAAACACCCGCTGCTTGCTTTTTACTTATTGAGGATTTTCCCTCGGCCTGTATGCATTGAGTGAGGCTATGCAGTTTGTGGTTTAATGCTTTTGTCCGAGGTGAGAAGTGTATATGGGTTGTTTGGTATTCTCTCCATAAGTACTGGTCATTGGGAGACCCGAAAGGCCCGGAAGGTGGACCGGAGCAGGAGGTCCGGGTTTTGCAAACGTTCTTGTTTCGTAGGGGAGCCAGATGACTCACACACCAGTTGACTGCGACGTAGACTGCCAGAGGTAGGCCGCTATTTGCTGCATATGCTGTAGGCACGCATGCTTATGCACGTCTCCTTACTGCGACAGTCAAATGCGTGATAGAAGAATCCAAGGTTCTCCGTCGAAATGAGCCCGAATGTTCCTCAAAAGGAATGTCACTGTGTGCTGTATAACGCGTGCAATTGATTCGCCCCAAATCCGTAATAACTAACTAATAGGAACGCCACGTATATGTGCGTCGTGGTGAGGAAGTCTTATTGCATATAACACCTCGCAGAAGTTTTTGCAGTGTTACGCAGAAGTGAAACATGTAGAAGTTGTTTGCAGTAGACGTCATGTCCCATAGAACTCGTCTCCTAGCAGCTTTGTTGGTGGTGGTTCTTGCTGTGGCAGATATGTTGTGTTGCACTAGTGGAAGCCGCGCCCAATAAGAAGCTACACGTACTTTGGGAGAGGCCTTTTCTCTATCCTGGTGGCACCTGCTACCCTCCTGCGTGCCCAAGATAAACTTGAAGGATGAGACACGTTACCTGCACTAGCACCTGTTACTCAGGTGGTGATGTGCCGTTGCCGCGTATCCGACAGGGTGGCACTTACGGTTGGCTGGTGGACCTCATCAACTACTTCGGCTGCCAGGGCGGGTTCTCCAGTATCGCGCAGTGTTTCCAGCGTGACGAGCTGAGCCCGGCCGAGATGTCGGCGCTGCTCGCTCCCGTTGGTATGTCGCCCGACCGCAGCTCAGTGATAAATTATTCGTGAAATAAGGTGGAATATACCACTTACTGAACACTGAATCGACATCCTTCCCAAAAGTGTATCGACATCGCGCTTCTAGGTGCGCGTTTGCGAATTCTTCATACCTTGCTTGTAACAGCTCCAATTTATATGTATCATGATTATGATCACCACAGCGGATCCTGGATGGTGATACCGAACACCTCGTGGCACAATTCGAGATAAAGGGATTACCTGTGATGTGCTATGTTAAATAATGCTGGTTTATAGCATAGATGTTTGTATCGTTATCGCTGATATGGGTATCCCCAAATAAGGTACCTCTCAAAACGCGCGAAATGGGTGCAGTCATATGCACTCAATTGTCTTAAAACTGGATTTGAAGGACTTCGGTTGGTTATTGGTTTTACGACACGTCGACCGTTGAGTCATATAGCGTCGCCAATCTCTCACGCCGATTTGTCGCGGGCGAAGAGTAGCGACAGGTGAGATTCGAACCTACAATCTTTCGATTGTGAGACGAGCATCTAACCCCTAGACCACTCGTCCCCGGATTTGAAGGACTTCACAAGTATTCGATCTCACATTATTTCCGTGGCGATTTTGACATCCTACTGTACTCGTTTCGACATCTCACACCTAACGAGAATCCATTATTTTAACACTGTCGCAGCTGCCCTGTCGGATTGGGCCCAACGGTGGCAATGGTATTCGTAGCTTGTTCCGGAGAACTTCGTTTTAGTATGCTTAGAGAAGAATCCATAATCTTGTACGGTTGGGGATGCAAGGTTAAAATTTGTTTGAAACCCTATCAGATCAAAAGTTTGTCAAACCTGCTAACAATTTTGCTGAGCGACTTCTGTTGCCTAACACGCGCACCGGAGAGCCTCTCACATAACGCGAACCGGGGGAGGGGAGGCAGATTCCGCCCTCCCCAAGATCTCGGAAGCCACCAAAGCTAGAAGCACGCACATTGGAGGGGGATAATGACCGGAGTAAATTATACAACACAAATTTGATGGCCCTAGGTGACTGCCTTCAGAGTCAAATGAGATTGAAATCTGTCGGCATGCCGCGCCGCCGAGCCGACGAAACCTTTGTGACCTCAAACGCTCGGCGGCTGGTCGGCGGCCAATCGGGCGTCTGCATCACCGCAGTTCCTATATTTACCAATGGCTTTCAAATATTATCTTTGCATAGGATGTGATTATCAATTTACAACAGACATAATATTGCATTACAATATCCTTACCTGTTGATGAGATGTAAAAACAGGAGTGGGTGGATTCTCACCCCCCTCCGGTGCGTGTGTTAAGGGAAGTTTTAGCCTGTAGGCATTCACCATGCATACCAGCTACTAATTAAGACGATTGCATGAAGTCAGTTCACAAAGTTGGTGATGTAACTGCTGTGCACAAAGTAGGTTTGTGGTTGTATGTACAACCATTGCAACAACTTTTTGGTTATGTTTGTGCACTGCAAGGTAAATAGGTACTTCAAAAACTGTATCAACACTACAATGTTGCCAATTTTGTCGTAAATTTTACCAGGTTGTTATTTTGTACTCTTTGGCTCTGTATTCACAGTCTTCATATCGTTTTAGCTTTTTTACAATGCAATGTTGCACAATTTAACCATATTAGCTGATGCCATCCTGGAGAGTATTAACGTCTAGCAAATGAACAAACAATGCGAGTCTACTGAGCCGACATAGACCTCCTGACCTCCAATTATGAGCATTGCATCAACCTGTTCATGCAATAATTGTGATGCTTCTTTCAGCAGGTGATGAAGGTCTTCACATGCAGCACGTCATTGTGTGCAGACCTCCGCTTTAACAGCATGTGTGGTGTGTGCAGGCCGCGGGGCTCAGCCCCAGTATATGTGACTGTTGTGGTGTGGGCAGGCCGCAGGGATCAGCTCTAGTATGTGTGACTGTTGTGGTGTGGGCAGGCCGCGGGGCTCAGCCCCAGTATGTGTGACTGTTGTGGTGTGGGCAGGCCGCAGGGCTCAGCCCCAGTATGTGTGACTGTTGTGGTGTGGGCAGGCCGCGGGGCTCAGCTCCAGTATGTGTGACTGTTGTAGTGTGGGCAGGCCACGTGGCTCAGCCGCAGGCATGTGTGACTGTTGTGGTGTGGGTAGGCCGCGTGGCTCAGCCCCGGTATGTGTGACTGGTGTCGTGTGGGCAGGCCGCGGGGCTCAGCCCCGGCATGTGTGACTGGTGTCGTGTGGGCAGGCCGCGTGGCTCAGCCCCAGTATGTGTGACTGTTGTGGTGTGGGCAGGCCGCGGGGCTCAGCCCCGGTATGTGTGACTGTTGTAGTGTGGGCAGGCCACGTGGCTCAGCCCCGGCATGTGTGACTGGTGTCGTGTGAGTAGACCGCGTGGCTCAGCCCCAGTATGTGTGACTGTTGTGGTGTGGGCAGGCCGCGGGGCTCAGCCCCAGTATGTGTGACTGGTGTCGTGTGGGCAGGCCGCGGAGCTCAGCCCCGGTATGTGTGACTGTTGTAGTGTGGGCAGGCCACGTGGTTCAGCCCCGGCATGTGTGACTGGTGTCGTGTGAGTAGACCGCGTGGCTCAGCCCCGGTATGTGTAACTGGTGTCGTGTGGGCAGGCCGCGGGGCTCAGCCCCGGCATGTGTGACTGGTGTCGTGTGGGCAGGCCGCGGGGCTCAGCCCCAGTATGTGTGACTGGTGTCGTGTGGGCAGACCGCGTGGCTCAGCCCCAGTATGTGTGACTGGTGTCGTGTGGGCAGGCCGCGGAGCGGAGCTGCTGATTGGAGACCGTGTGAGGCCGCTGCTGTCGGTGGCGCTGGAGCGCACGCTCTCCTATCTTGTTTCACTGGACGAAAACAAGCTAAACGGCGAGGTGAGGCTGGACAAGACATGCTGAAGCATAAACGATCGAGATGCAATCTTGTATCAGCTTGCATTTCGATCGTTTATGTTGTATTCCCAATCTTTGTTCGTTGAAGACTTGACCAGACAAGTCGAAGTACAGACCTTTTGAAACATCTATCTTCATGATCCAGTGAAGTCAGAGAATCGTTCAAAAATCAAAGATTCACCTGGATAGAATGACTTTTAAGAACTACATAACTACAGGTAATAACTATGTTGCTGGCACCCTCTGCATATACCAACGTCTGTGCTGCATGTGTCCTGATAAGCTGCTGAAGATAAGCGGAGAGTGACCTTAGGCTTTTCGAGAAAATGGATAGAAAATACCACCTGTCTAATGGCAATTCCACATGTTTTCTAGCAACATTTTACCGTCTTCCTTGAATCTCCAGTGCCGCAAAACATTGCATACTCGCTTGAAAAATCAGTGCGTTAAGGGTGCATTATAAATGTAGCCAATGTAAATATATTTAACTTGATGCCCTTTTCAGAGCGTACCTTAAAATCTTGCCGTTTTGGGACCCCTCTCATCTTAACCAGAACCTTTTTACTTTACAAAAAAAGGCGAATCAGTGGTGCGGCCGCAGGCCACTTGCATGATCTGGGTATGCTAGAATGTTGTGTGCCTTTCTATTCAGGATGGCCAAGCCGTGTTGGAGCTTCTGATGACGCTGAAGCGGCTTTGCTGCCACCTGTGGACAGAAAATGAAAACAAGATCACCGAGCTACAACTTAGCATTCTCGTACGCATGTTGAAAACGCCCAACTTCTCGACAAGAATGAATGCTCTACAGGTATGCAGTGAGCACCGCCAGAGTGGACGTGGTCCGGTGTTCCTGTGAATAGCTTGGATGGTTTTTGTGACTTATGCAACTTGTGCCGAAGATATGATGCCCACCAGTAATTAAAATAGGCTGTAGGATCATTGTAAACTGAATCAGTGCTGAAACCCAGACGAGATAAATGCCCACACTTAGCGTGCTGAATTACAAGAAGTCCGCTCTGCACCTACCTTGCTGATGCCCATCTGAAATAAATCAAATAAATTGTTCCCGGGTAGCTGCTACCGATTGATACCAGCATCACATGCCTGATGCGGCTTCTAGGGCATTAGCGAAGCCTGTCTTCTTACTACAATATCCCGGCTAATTGACATTCATCTGCCAAC